>CM060599.1:49927866-50030366 GCA_030578255.1 Tiaroga cobitis
GTAGAAGATCTCTTTAAAGTCATCCATCCAGACCTCAGCCAGACGCACCTGGTTGCGAGCGATCACCTGCGTGCCTTTGGGGAAGGTGTGCGGACTCTTAGTGCGAAACACGTGCCCAACGACTGAACAGGGGATGATCTCTAGCTGCCCGCCGCACTGCCACACCTGAAGGGGTCAAGACTAGCTTTATTAATCCAATACACACACATTAGGAAACTTCATGGACAGATTTTTTAATAAAGACAGTGTCGTTTAACTAGTTTCCCAATCCTTGCTTTTGTATAGTCACTGATTTAAACTTTTAAAGCAGAAATGTCACTAGAGTTGGAAACTGATTCATTCCCATGAATTGATTCAAAATTCTGACTGAATTCTGATGAATGATTCATTTAGTTTCATGACTGCTGTAGTGTATTGTTGTAATGTTTAACTCCTTTTCAGTGGCGTCATGCCCCTCAGATTTTTCCTCCCTGATAATTTTTTTGTCACAACTTTATTCCTATTATGCTCCATAATTACCAGAGCCTATAACGACTCAAATGTATTCTTCTGGACGTGTAATAAATTGGTCAGCATCAGCCCGCCCCTTTTTCCTAATCTGGTGTCTGTGCATATCGAATCTTTGCTATGTATGTTCAAGCAACTCGTCTCGCACGTTGAGCTGGCAATGTTTTACAGATGGTCTTGAAGTGGTAAGTGGGCAAAGCAACAAATCGGCATTGAATTAGTTATCGGATGATATTAAAAGGTAGTGGGATTATTTGTGGTTGACCTGGAAATTTTAACTTGATCAAAAAGTTATGGATTTGATATTAGCTGCGAATTCAGAGCATTAACTTAAGTTGTGTCAGTGTAACGTTATCGATAGCTAGCCTAGTCTAACCGTAAACTAGTTGGCTAATGTTACTGCCTGCCATACAAAGCCAATAAGCCATAGTAACGTTATCTGATCGGTTTTGAAACATCTGTTCTGTTTTGTCTTGTGTCAAAGTCTCCAGCTGGTTCAATTGTTTTCAGTTTCATAGAAACGAGGGTGTTAAATTTGTTGTAGGCTAACTGCAAAATTTGATTACTTTTTTACATTTCTGTCAAATATTAACCATTTTCAAATAAACGGGGAAGTGTTAACCTTATTCAGCACTGAAATCTGTCAAACTTCTTTCAAAGTCCTTCAGCACATATTATTAATATTAAAATAAACTTAATTTCAGAGCACCACAAAGTCAGACCTCAGCACCTTTATGTACCTTTAATGTAAGATCGTTCTTAGGTCACATACCAATTTAAAATCATAACATAAAAACTGCAATGGTAGGCTACTGTTTTTAAAATCATGTGTAGTAGGCCTAATGGTGTGTTCACACCGAACGCGAATAGAGCGTCAAATACGCGTCTATCGCGTCTAGTTAGACGCTTGAACATTCGCTCGAGTTAAAATTTTTCAACTTGCGCGGAAGACATTCGCGGCAAACGCGTCGCCCAATTCGCGTCATTCGCAACCCCGGCGCGAATGATGCGTCTATTCGCGTCTTTGCATTGACTTTGTATGTAATCTACTCTCGCAAATAATTAAATTCGCGTTCGGTGTGAACACACCATAAGTGTACAGTAAGTGTGTGTGTAAACATGCTTTAATGAAGTAGACTTCAAAAGCTTTTGAATTTGAGCTTACAGTTCTTTCATCAACCTGTCTTTTACATAAACTTACAAAATAGATACTTTAACTTAGTCCTCAGATAGAGGAGGGTTGCTGCTAGCTCCGTTAAGGTATTTCTGTCCCCCCCAAACTGCATTGAAATGGTATGTTTAGCAGCCAGAATAAAAAAAAAATCAGGGGGAGAAACCCCCTGACCTCTCCTAACATGATCCATATCACCCGTCAGAAAACAATTGCAACGTCTCAGATTGTCTCAGATTGATACATTTTTTCAGGATTCTTTGATGAATAGAAAGTTCAAAAGATCAGACTTATTAGAAACAGAAATCTTTTGTAACGTTGTAAATGTCTTTATGGTCACATTTTAACAATTAAATGTGATGTTTCTAAATAAAACTATTCATTTCGTAACTTTTGAACGGTTGTGTGTATATGCAAAGAACGACCTAAAGATGTTCATAAACAAGGCCGGTGTAACATGAATTTTGACTCACCCTGAAGGACATTTCAATATTTTCTCCTCCCCAAATCTCCATCTCCTCATCATAGCTTCCTACATGGTAGAAGTAATCTCTGGAAATGGAGAACAATCCCCCTGCGAACGTTGGCGTCCTGCGAGGACAGATACGATTACAGTGTAAATGTTTCTCTGCTTTGAATGTTTTTCATTAGATAGAAAATGACTGAAATGTGTGTGTGTGTGTGTGTGTGTGTGTGTGTGTGTGTGTGTGTGTGTGTGTGTGTGTGTGTGTGTGTGTGTGCGTAATAAAAGCATGTAATGGAAAACAAACAATTCGCTTCTGAGTATTATCAAATCTATTTACTCTCTCAGTAAAAGCATTTAAAGAATAGTCATGTTGTTTCAAACCTTTTTATTTTCCACTGAACATAAAAAGAAAAAATGTGTTGTAACAATAAAAAACAATAAAAAATGTATTGTAATACTTCCCAATATAATTGTTTTACAGTATTTTTGATCAAATTAATGCAGCCTTGGTAAGAATAAGAGACTTCTTTAAAAAACATCTTGAACAGTAGTATTATGGCTTTAGAAAGTCAAAGTAATTTTCATTTTTGGGTGAACAAAACCTTTACTGTAGGGGGGTAATGGTTCAAATTACTCACGGTTTGGTTTGTATCACGGTTTTAGGGTCACGGTTTCGGTACGGTTCAGTATGTGCTATGTTCAGGGAAAAAAGGACTACTGTCAAATAAAAATAAAGAAAATAAGAACAAATATTCAAACTATAAGCAACAGCACAAATAAATACAATAGAGCAAATGATACAAATAAAATAAACAGTGCTTTTCAGGTTTTTCAGGTTTCCAACAGTAGTTTTCAGGTAAATTGAATAAAGTAATCAAATGTAAAACAACAGCATATAATCTCCACGGTAGAAATTAAATGAATATTCATCATTATTAAGGTTACAAAAGCAATTCAGTTAAGAGCAGTGTCTTTTGTTGTTTGATTAACATTAAAATCACAGACAGCAGGAATATTAGGCTGCTGTCACTTTAAGAAAATGCATGGAATAATGCAAGACACATGCGTTCTTCCTCTACTGTTTACACTCACTTAAGACATAACCTACTATGTTTGCTAGGATACTCGCCAAGATGGGCATGTTGACAGAAGAGAACTCAATATTTGCGAGCTTTCCATGTGCGCGCATGCGTATCCATCGACAGAAACATACATTAGCCTAACTCTGTCTCTCTGTTTTACGTGTTGTTATTTTCAACAAACCATTTTATAGATGCGTATGCGACGTCAGATTTGAGATGAACCGCGGTGCAAGTGCCGTGGGTGGAGAGCGGTATGGTTCGATTTTTTATTGAGAACCGTTACACCCCTACTTTATTGTAAAGCTGAGCGTTTCCTTACTTAATTGGGTATGTCTCATCTTTGCGCCTCTGTTTCTCATGATCTGGAAGGCTTTCCCAGCCAAAGGACAGGCCCCAGTCGAAATTCCCCCGGTTATGGTGCTGTCCGTACGGTGAGGGTTTCATGAACTCAAATGTGTTCAGGTCAATGGTGGTGATGTCAGGACTCACTACGGCAGAGGAGTTCTCCGCTATCCTGGCCAGCAGCGGCTCAAGCCATCCGTGGAAACATTCACCTAAACAAATGAAGCATGATAAAGCTGAAGCGTCTTGAGAAGTCTAAGAAATCAAAGAGGACCTAGTATGCTTTTTAAAATTTCATCTTTCTTTAGTTTGTAATGTTGCTGTTTGAGCGTGAAAAAGGTCTACGAAGTTACAAAGTCCATATTATATCAGTGTCACTGTTTCTGAACTCCCTGAAACGCCTCCATTGTAGTCTTTTATTCCAGGAATATTCCTCATTTAAATAATTCCCGGCAAAGGCATGCACAGAATAAAGGGGCGGAGCCGGGTTGAGTTAGTTAGAAGTGTGTTGAAACTTGCGGTTATGGTAAGGGGCGGGACATTTCAGAAACACGCTGAAGCGATGGACCAATCACATCACACTGGTCCAGCCAACCAATCAGAGCACAGTGTGCTTTTGAGAAGGAGGGGCTATATGGAGACAGGAACTAAACAGAGCGTTACTGACAGACCGGGAAGAGAGGTGCTGCAACAACTTCAAATGTGGTGAAAATAATGTGTTTTTTGAACATTCAAGCATGAAAACCTATTCTAGTAGAGCCCAAAAATAAAGATCAAGACTTTGGGCAAAATATGGCCTCTTTAAGTTTGCAAACTTGCATAGAGTACTTTCCAATCCTTTAGAGTGCTAAACCATCCCCTCTACCTCTCATTTACTTGAACGTATTTGCGTACAACACTCAGATGAATAAACACAGGCGATATGAATAAATAAGACTGTGTTCTAAATCAATTTGAGCAAATTGTTGCATTCTGCCTGACTTTTTCCCAGTCAGCCACACCAGCGGAGGACGTAAACACGGTCTTAATAACATCATGAATGTTTAACAAGCCTAAACTCAAACGGAATTAAAAAGCGTCAGATTCTTTCCAGCGTAGAGCAGCTCTAACTGACCACAGGCTTGTTATAAAGAGTATGTTTTTATTAGGAGACGAACCCTATTAATGTGAATCCAGGAACTTGAGTGGGAGTGATTTACTCTTTAAAATGGCAAGTCGTTCATATAATTCATATAACAGAGTTTGGCTACTCACAGTGGGCATCCAGGAAGGTGAGAGTGTCCCCTGTGGACACGGAGGCCCCGAGGAGCCGGGCAGTGATCAGGCCTTTTCGCTCACGCTGGCGGACCACGCGAACGATGTGCAGCTGTTTCAGATACTCGTCCAGTTCGTCCTTTAGTCGCTCTGTGAGAAACAGTAAAGTCAAAGCAATGTGTTTTTGTGCGTTTTACAATCAATAATTGTTAAAACTTCTTTACGCAAAATTCAAGGCATGCATCCTTTCAGAGAGAAGGGAATCCCAGAATGCATTGCAACAAGCTCAGTACAAAATGCATCCAGATGGAAAATTAATTTAATATTATATATGAATTTTTTTTTTTAAAGAAAGGAATATTGTTATTCAGCCAGGATGTATTAAATTGATCAAAATTGACAGTAAAGACATTTATGCTACAAAATATTTTTTATTTCAAATAAATGCTGTTCTTTTAAACGTCCTATTCATCAAAGAATCCTGAAAAAATATAAAGCAGCTGTTTTCAACAGTGATAATAAGAGTTTTTTTCTTGAATGATGGTGAAAATTCAGCTTTGCATCACAGGAATAAATTACATTTTAAAATAAATTCATATTAAAAACAGTTATTTTGAATTGCAATAATATTACTGCTTTTTTATGTATTTTTGATCAAATAAAATTAAGCCTGAAGCACAAAAGACTTCCGTCAAAAACATAAAAAAAATCGTACCAAATCCAAACTTCTAAACGCCAGTGTATATTTAATATGTGTGTGAGCACTATAATGCTTGTTCAAGTATTTCTATGCTTATTACAA
The DNA here is from genome assembly GCA_030578255.1 of Tiaroga cobitis. Lineage (NCBI taxonomy): Eukaryota > Metazoa > Chordata > Actinopteri > Cypriniformes > Leuciscidae > Tiaroga > Tiaroga cobitis. The sequence continues at coordinate 49,933,491 of CM060599.1, forward strand.
TATCAAGCATATGTAGAGCATAAAAGCATGTGTCTTCAGTTTGGATGCTCCCTTAGAAGGCAGCTGCCTATGTAGTCAGTATGAGGTAAAGTCAGTGAAGCAAAGCTGTTCACTAGTTTTTGAAACAGATTTGAGAGTCGTTTTATTTATATCATGTCAGTCTGTGCACTTTCAACTTCTAAATGTTACTGTATATAGTTAAAATGTCTGACATTTTGCCTTCAAACTGATTCCGTATTCTGTCCAGATATCTCTTAGATTCAGTATACTGGGATAGCAGATATAATAATACCTTTTTACCAAAAGAGCAGGACAAAGCACAAGCAGTACCTTTAATCTAGTAGATATGGGTGTGTACATATTCATTAAGCATAAATATCTCCTTTCATGAGTCTGCAGTTCCCAGCAGCCCTCAGGGTTACGCCACTGACCAGCACTTTGGCATAATATTATATATTATACAGAACTGAGGAGTAACTAGCTAAAAATAGTGATGAATACAGTAACGTCAAACAGAAGTGTATCTCTTCTGCACAAACTAGCAGAAATCAGACCAAACGGCATGCCACGTTTTCGCATTTCTTTCTGGTGACACTAATGGCACAGAAAAACCCCCATAAACCATTGCACCAGACCAGCCTTAGTCTTTTTCAACACCTTAGTCTTTTTTATTCTCAGCCGGGAGGGTTGCTTGACCATTTAACTACTTTAAATTATGAGTTGCTTGGGAAGCTGCAGTTTAAGACTAGCTTTCCCAACGCAGACATTACGATTTATGATATCACATAATGTGTATTATCCTCTTCAGAATCATTTAAGAGTAAAGGTGTAAAACACAAGCCTGCTGAAATGATTCACAGCAGCGCTGCGGGACGTCCTATAGGTTTTGGCTGCCTGTGAGGGCGGGGGTCAACACACAGAAGACTGGTCTTTCTCAGCGGAAGCTGGAACTGCTTGAGAAGGAGAGACGGAGGGTGTAATTAAAAGAAGAGGATAGTTGAAAGCCAATTCCCTGGCTTTGATTCCTCACATTGGCGGTCTGCCAAGAGAGAAAGTTCAGTCCCTGCGTGACTCAACCGGGGCAACGGAAAGGTGCTTATACTAGTGCAGTGCTTCTCAACCAAAAAATGCATAGCATGTTTGTTTTGATCTGTTCAGCAGGGTAAAAACCTATGCTAAATTCAAATAACCAAATGCAACTAACTACATAGACTACCATTCAATAGTCTGGGGTCAGTACGATTTTTTTAAAGAAACCAATACTTTTATTTGGCAAGGATGCAATAAATTGATCAAAAAAGTATCAATAAAGACATCATAATGTTACAAAATAATTCTATTTTGGAAAAATGCTGTTCTTTCTACCTTTCTGTTCATTAAAGAATCCTGGAAAAAGTATCATGGTTTCCATCAAATTTTTATATTTTCAACATATGATAATAAACCTGATAATAATCAGAAATGTTTCTTGAGCAGCAAATCAGCATATTAGAATGATTTCTGAAGGACCATGTGACACTGAAGACTAATGACTATTTTACAAGAGACCTCTTTTGAAATTGTTTAAAAAAAATCTTACCGACCCCAAACTTTTGAACAGCAGTGTAATTGTGCGCATTTAGGAAAGCAATTGCTTTATTTGTCTTATGTTGTTGCCCAATCAAACACTACGGTGTTTTGGTGCAAATTCATCTGCAAGTCAGTCGAAATTAGTCAAATGTCATTAACAGGTTGTACGTCACGCCATCATCCTCAAAAGCCGTGATCAAAACTACACAATGTGAAAGAAACCAGACTACATTAAAGGGTTAGTTCACCCAAAAATGATGATCTTTTTAATGAAATCTGAGAGATTCTGTCCCTCCATTGACAGCTACGCAACTACCACTTTGACGCTTCAAAAAGTTCATAAAGAGATCGTAAAACTAATCCATTTGAGTTTAGCCACAGTTTTTTGAGGAGATTCGATTGCTTTATATGATGAACATTTAATTCAGTCTTTTATTTACATTTAACATTGATCAGGGAACATAAACATGCTCAACCAAATCTGCTAGACGCGCAAGAACAAACCTCATTGGTTCTTGCAGAAGCTCAAACGTGATGCGTAACACGAGAATGAACCTCATTGGTTCTTGCAGAAGCTCAAACGTGATGCGTAACACGAGAATGAATCTCATTGGTTCTTGCAGAAGCTCAAACGTGATGCTTAACACGAGAATGAATCTCATTGGTTCTTGCAGAAGCTCAAACGTGATGCGTAACACGAGAATCAATCTCATTGGTTCTTGCAGAAGCTCAAACGTGATGCGTAACACGAGAATGAATCTCATTGGTTCTTGCAGAAGCTCAAACGTGATGCTTAACACGAGAATGAATCTCATTGGTTCTTGCAGAAGCTCAAACGTGATGCGTAACACGAGAATGAATCTCATTGGTTCTTGCAGAAGCTCAAACGTGATGCTTAACACGAGAATGAATCTCATTGGTTCTTGCAGAAGCTCAAACGTGATGCGTAACACGAGAATCAATCTCATTGGTTCTTGCAGAAGCTCAAACGTGATGCGTAACACAAGAATGAATCTCATTGGTTCTTGTAGAAGCTCAAACGTGATGCGTAACACGAGAATGAATCTCATTGGTTCTTGCAGAAGCTCAAACGTGATGCGTAACACGAGAATGAACCTCATTGGTTCTTGCAGAAGCTCAAACGTGATGCTTAACACGAGAATGAATCTCATTGGTTCTTGCAGAAGCTCAAACGTGATGCGTAACACGAGAATGAATCTCATTGGTTCTTGCAGAAGCTCAAACACGATGCTTAACACGAGAATGAATCTCATTGGTTCTTGCAGAAGCACAAACGTGATGCGTAACATGAGAATGAATCTCATTGGTTCTCATACGTCAAGTGAACATGCTTGAGCTTACGTTTACCACAACTGATGTGTGTGTTGATGAATGTTTATATGTGAATAAAAGCCTAAATTCAATCTGTTCATCATATAAAGCAATCGAGTCACTTCAGAAAATTTGGACTAAACCGCTCAATTCATATCAATTAGTTTATGATCTCTTTATGAACTTTTTGAAGCATCAAAGTATTAGTTGCGTAGCTAATGACAGAATTATCATTTTTGAATAAACTATGCCTTTAAACACGAGTCACAGCGAGGATAAACATTGTGTGTTTGTTTTAGTTGCTGAGAACATGAATCCATTGAAACTCAAAAAACTTAATTCAGATTAGAACAATTATTTAGCAAATTGTCAAAATGAATGCTGCAAAAAAATTGCAAGGATTGATTTTAAAGACTTCTTTTTTTACCAAGCGATTTTGTTGCTGTGTTGAGTTGAGCCACTTGAGGTCTAATGTCAAATATGGCTCCTGAAGTTAAAGCAACACCAAGTAACTTTTCCTCTGCGGTCGCCCTACAGGTTGGAAGTGGAATTGTCCATTACCGCTGTCGTAAATAATTTAGCCTAGCGCAGCCTACTGTCGCACGCACACTCGCTGTTTATCCAGAACCGGCTTTGGAATGAACGATGTCCACAGACAAGGTAGAGTATGTTGCATGATTTCATGAAAGTATGATGTATTGCGACATCAGAAACGAAGAAAAACTAAATAATGACTATTGTAACGCTTGACGTAAAGCAAGTCAAATTTGTAGTTTTCTCATGTCTCATTAGAACTACAGAAACGCGACCCGATCTGGCAATCTTACACAGCGTGTTTATAGCAGATACAGGACCGCAAAGCGAACCCAGAAGTGCCTTTCACCCTGTTACGACTTACTGAACCACTGAAACCATTTTGGAAACATTATTTGGTAACGCTTCCTTTTACAGTACAGTACTTACAGTGTACTTACCTAGAAAGTACTGGCTAATATAAAGTAAGTACATGGAAAAGGGGTAGGTTTAGGGGTAGGTTCAGGGTTAGTACTAGTTATTACCCAGTAATTGTAGTTACTAAAATAAGTACATAGTATTTACATGGGTAACTGGACTGTAAAAGGAAGCGAATCTTACTTAAGTGTTGCTTTAAACCAGTTCGGAAAACCAGTCGCTCTAATGCTCATTTTCCTCTTTGCATTTCTTCCTTCTGGTCCGCCTGTCACAGATCTGGTTTTTAAGAGTCCACTGATACCCCCCTATACCTCACTGACTGAGCAAAACTCCTCTGAGGACATTCCCAAACAGCTCTGCTTCCCGCAGTAACAAGCGGCCAGGTGTCAGCAGGCCTACAAGAATCTGTAAAACGGGTTGCTTGAGTGAAACCGGACGCCCATTAAAGCACATGATGGTCTCGAGGGACTACAGGCTTGAGGTGAGTTACCGTCAACGCTGGCGTCATCCACGAGGATGATCTCTTTGAGGAGTAGAGCAGGAGAGGTGTGCAAGACGCTGTAGACGGTCCGCAGTAACGTACTCCACGCTTCATTGTGGAACACGATGATCACGCTTGTGGTCGGCAGGGGTGGACAGCGCCTGAACGTCTGCTCGATGCATCTGAGAGAGAAAAGGGGAGAAGGAGAAATATGGCATATTAATTATGTAAGGCATTTTACTCAATAGGACAGAGTCAAGACTGATTGGCCATTCATTTTCCTAAAGACTAAAACCTTTTCTATAACACTTTCATTACTTGAAATAAAATAAAATATTTAAAAAAAACAAGGCTTTCTAAAATAACTAAACCTGAAATAAAAATTAATAAACACTATATATATACGGTCTATATATTTTAAAAAAATCAGAACAATTAAAAATGACAAAAACACAAATTTACAAATGACAAAACTAAATTACTAAAACCAACTTTAAAAAAAAAAAACACCTCAATATATTAACTAAACTACAATAGTATCTCAATTATACTAAAATAACATCTACGATTGTAGCAAAACCAGCATTAGAAAAGAATTTTTTCATGGGAAAAAAAGTTTTTGCTCTGTTTTTCTTAATTAACGAGTTAATTATCTCGGAATTACGACATATTTTTTCATGAAAAAAAAGGTTTTGCTCTGTTTTTCTGAATTAACGAGTTAACATCTCAGAATTATGAGATACGTTTTTCTTGAAAAACATTTTTTTTCACTCACTTTTTCTGAATTAATGAGTTAGTCATAATTGTGAGATAATCAAGTCATTAATTCAGAAAAGCAAAGCAAAAACTCTTTTCCATGAAAAATTCTCGTAATTCTGAGATAATTAACTCGTTAATTCAGAAAAACAGAGTAGATATTTTGAACCAATAAGTGAATGCAATACGCTTTCGTAGAGTCGGATTAAACAGCCAAGTCTATTAATCAGTTCAACACTGATTCAACATTTCATTTCCATTATCTCTCAGGATTTGTTTTGGCATATAATTATTGTACATGTGTTAAAACAGTTTAAGATATTTGTGTAGAACTTTATTTTACACTCCTGTTCCCCATGTACATTAGTAATTACAATAACTGGGTAATAACTAACCCTGAACCTAACCTTAACCCATGTAGTTACCTTATATTAACCAGTACTTTCTTAGGTAAATACACTGTAAGTACACGTACTGTAAAATAACCTGCAACTGATATTTCTCTACTATGTAGTTTTATGTTGGTGCATATTTTAATTATTTTACTACCAGCCCTAGTCTGGATGTTATTTTTCAGTTGACTAATTGTGTGTTGTGTGACACTTTGTAAAACAATGGGCACCAATAGGAACTCCAGGCTTGGTGTTATGTATATCAGGGCAAGAACAAACGTGTTTAATTAGAGAAAAGCTCATCTTTGTCTCAGTCTGTAATTAGACGCAATATCTGCATAGACATGTTTAAATAACGTGTCTGAGGAGAAAAGCTAGTCTGTAGTTTCACAGGGCCACTGATTATCCAGACAGATTATCTGCAAACAAACACTCTTGTATAAAGTGTTTTGAAAAATGTCAAGCATGAGACAAGAAATAAGAAATATTTTACATTCTGCACTATTTGTAGGTGACTAATCAAGTAAATGATTGACACTGATCATGTGACTCGTACATATATATATAAAGCAAATGTCTAAAAAAACAAAACTGCCACATAAAAATGGCTAGATATTTTTTTTTAAATTAATTAGTATAATGCTAGATAGAAGTCTCAGACTTATGCACTGTACAGTATATGCAATTGAATTATACCATTTCGAATTTACAAGGTGGTCTTCTCATGTTATTTTTTGTTGGTTTTGGGTTCAGCACTCCATAACCCACATCAGAAGGTGATTAGGCAAAAAATTTTAAATAAATAAAAAAAACGATCACACTTTTGTTTCTCAGTTTTGCACAAGGACCCTCTAAAATGTTTACTACACTAGAGTTATAACATGACTATTTTCTAAAATATTATTCCCTTCTGCTGAACATTTACAATAGTACGGATTCCCACACTTGTTGTCTCATTAATCTCCACTTTCAGTAGGTTTTAAATTATTTTAATTTCTTCTATGTAAAGCACTTTGAATTACCATTGTGTATGAAATGTGCTATATAAATAAACTTGCCTTGCCTTGCCTAGGTCATGACTACTGGATGATTTTATATATATAATTTCTCTAGAGACTGCATTCACAGGATTGCTTTAATGAAACATGAAAAACGTTCTGTGTAAATCAAAATCCCATTCTTACATATATACTTTAATTGAGCTGAATGTGAGAATTTATGCAAAAAAGGTTCAATCACATCTGTTTTTCTCATGTTTCATGAATGAGCGTAATATCCAGCAGATTAAATCATTAAAGGGGTGGTTGATTATGATTTCACTTTTCTGACTTTAGTTAGTGTGTTGCTGTTTGAGCATAAACAACACCTGCATAGTTACAACGCTAAAAGTTCAAAGCAAAGGAAGATATTTTCTTTTAGAGAAATCATTAAGGACTACAACAAACAGGACATTACTCCCGGGTTAGTGACATCCCTAACCCTGAAATTTACATAAACCCCGCCCCCGGGAACACGCAGTCCATGTTGAGAAGAGGAAGAGCTGTTGTCGTACAGTACATTTGTGAGTCTGCTCAAGCTGTGCATCTGTCTTTTCACATGCAATACAGTACGTAACACAAATGCAATAGCATCTTACAGTTCCCACACGAGCGATTTTATAGATTATCCTGACAGAATATGCTAATTGGAGATAGTTAACTCCACATCAGCAACATACATTCATCAACTAACCATTCAGAAATGTCCTGGTGCATTCTACATGTTGTCACTTCTTCTTGAGTCTCTCCATCATTGTCCGACTCCAGTTTAAACATAAAAGGCAGAACAGTTTCTGACATTTTAGTGCTTGTCTGCGAGGTAATCAGAGCTGCTAACACATGAGCTCTTTAAGCTCCGCCCACTGTGCCGGGAGCAGCAGCTCATTTGCATTTAAAGGGACACACACGAAACAACGAGTTTTTACTAACCCTCAAAAAGGAACAATTTTAACATGCTGTAAAAATTTATCTGTTTGGTATTTTGAGCTAAAACTTCACATACACACTCTGGGGACAACAGAGACTTATTTTTACATATTGTAAAAAGGGGGATTATAGGCTACCACCCCTTTAAAGTCGGTATGAAACGGAACCTGCGATGGTCTTTTCTTCCCTATTGTGACGAGTTAAACTATTTCTCTAACTAGAAAAAAATATAGGGCGGGACTTGATTTTGTCATTCGGAATTGATTGGATGGTTGTGGTTTGCTATTGGTGGATCTCATGTGATTGACAGGTGGTTGTCCTGAGAAGAGAAGAGATGTCGCTGCAAGAGGGAGGGGAAGTTATTTTGATTAAAGATTACAAGGGCACATACATTTAAAAAAAAAATAATAATAATTTATAATAAATACTGAAATGTTCTATATAAAAAAAAAAAGTTGTCCATATTTTTTTATTGGTGACTAGAAAAATGTATATGTATATGTATAAATGTATATTCACTAATTCACTAAATGTCAGTGACCATGGCTTTTTAAAATTCCTGGATATTTCTGTGGAAACCCTGAATATTTAAATACGAAAGAGACAGATAATACATTAAAGGGTTAGTTCACCCAAAAACGAAAATTCTGTCAGTAATTACTCACCCTCATGTTGTTCCAACCCCGTAAGACCTTCGTTCATCTTCGAAACACGAATTAAGATATTTTTGATGAAATCTGAGAGCTGGATCACTCCTCCATACTAGTCCACAGGCTTCTTCAGGGATTGAACTTGCCGGCCTCGAAAAGTTAGTAAAGACATCGTTAAAATAGTCCGAGTGACTACAGTGGCTCAATCTTAAGTTTATCAAGCGACGAGAATACTTTTTGTGCGCAAAAACAAACAAAAATAACGACTTTATTTCAACTATTCATTTCCTTCCCTTTGGGCCTCTAGTCAGTTAAACTAGTGTAATTGCGTAGAGCTACGTCACACGTAGGCTCACTATTGGCCGACGCTGGTCATGTGCGTGATGCGTGTGACGTACAACAACAGAAGCGTACGCTATTACACTAGTGAACTGACTCGAGGCCCACAGAGAAGGAAATGAATAGTTGAAATAAAGTCGTTATTTTTGTTTTTTTTTGCGCACAAAAAGTATTCTCGTCGCTTGATAAACTTAAGATTGAGCCACTGTCGTCACTTGGACTATTTTAACGATGTCTTTAATAACTTTTCGAGGCCGGCAAGTTCAATCCCTGAAGAAGCCTATGGACTAATATGGAGGAGTGATCCAGCTCTCAGATTTCATCAAAAATATCTTAATTCGTGTTCCGAAGATGAACGAAGGTCTTACGGGGTTGGAACAACATGAGGGTGAGTAATTACTGACAGAATTTTCATTTTTGGGTGAACTAACCCTTTAAGACAATACAAATATTTGACCTGTCCAGCAGTCAGACTAACCTCTCACACAATCAAACTGAAAGACAAACAGAAAGCAAACCGGTGGTACGTACTCTGGAGGTCTGGTATCAGGGCCGAGGTCTCTGCTCAGAGAGATCCGATCACTGGCGTACAAGTTAAAGCAGTGCTTCTCCTCTCCTCTCTCCTTCTCTTTTTGCTCCGACGAGCCCAGATTGTCCGTGTGAAAAGCCTTCCCAGAAGCCCCTGGGGCGCTGGGGTTTTGCGGTGGCCTTTCCAGGACCGGTCGGAGTTCAGCGGTCGTGTAGTATCCGGATAGACAGGCCGGACTGCCCTCGCGCTCCTGCTGCCTCACAGGAGCTTTGATCTGCATCTTTGGCATAGCGTCCCGGAAGTTATTCACCGCCCCAATCACCATCCCAAGAACGCCATCCCGTTTCTCCACTATCCCTTTGAGCCAGGGTTCGTCCTGGGGGTTCTGACTGACTACCTCTCGCTGCATCAGAAACAGGAAAGTCACGAATACTAAAGCCACGATGGCGAGCTTCCATGGGTGCAGTCGTCTGCGCATGAGCCTGCGGAAGAGTGGCATTCTGTGGAGGAGTTCAGAGAGTGGGAAACAAAGCTTCACCTGACACGCTCTCTGTGCCAAACATCACCGCCTGTCCAACCTGCGAATGGGAGAGAAAGGTGAGGACTAAAAGATGACACTGCAGAGCACTGCCAACACTTCTGACTACTAGCTTGAGAACGGAAAAGTTTGGAACTCCAGTTCTGAACATCCAACATAAATGTTTTCTTTGATATTTAAGCTCCTTTTAGGTGGCTGGGAAATCATTCTTCACATGAGAGGTAATTTGGGGAATTTAATTACTTTAACAACACTGCCTTGGGGTAAAACTTTCCAAATGATAATTGGGACTTTTAACCAATGGAAAAGTATTAATCATATTACAAACATCAGAGAGACGAAAATTTTTCATTTTGATTTATCATAATATTTTTTTTCTTTCAGCCCTAGAATGGATGTTAAGGTTTCCTCCTTGTAATGTGTAAGCCAAAGTAATGTGAATCAAAAGTTAGATGCATATTCTTTACTAAAACATTTTTTTTTTTGTCAATGAAAAAACATTTTAATGGCCACTTACATGTGAGATGGGGGAGTGTTGTCACAGAAATTTGGAGAAAAGCAAATAACACTTTGGGTAACATTTTATTTTAGTGTCATTGTTACATGGAGTTACTATAGTAATAGCTATAAATGATGCATATTATATGTAACTAACCCGTTACCGAACCAAACCCTAATTCCAAACCCTAATTCCAACACTTTATTACTCAGTACTTAAATGTATAATTACAGTGTTACAAAGACACCTTGAAATAAAGTGTAACCACACTTTGCTATTTACTTTCTTTCCAACTAAATATAAACCTTAACATGAATATGATATTTAATATACCATTTGATCAATATAAGTAAAAACAATTAGTTCACGTGGTGAGGTATTCCTGATGACAGAAAAAAAAATCCATTTAATGCGACACATGTTGATTTATGGACGTCATTTTGAGTAATTTTAGGGTTAATCATTATTATAGCACAGTAACACCAGCTTCCCAAACTATGTATCAGTGTCCAGTTATGTAAACATCGCGTAAACAAACGTTATAAAGCGGAGACAGTAAAGAAACAGAAAGACATACCGCCTGCGCTTAAAATTCATGTCAGTGCATATCCAAAAGAGTTTAGAACTTCAACAACGACTGTCCCAAAGCAGAACTGCTGACCACGGCGATGTCAAAGTGGAGCAATCTCAGCAGGACTTCCGCGTCGTGGATCCAGGTGCGCGTATTTCAGGTAAAAGGGGCGGGGCTTGCGTAACGCGTGCGTAAACGCCACATCATGTACATTCATTCTCTTGTAGGGTGAGTCCAGCAACGTCAACATTAAAAATATGTTGCTCTTCCACTGAGAAAGTTGATCATTTTATTAGAGGAACATAAAAAAAACCCATTTGAAAGGCACTTGACAGAATTTCTTTATTCTGAACACCCTTTTTTAGCTTTATGAAAAGAATAATTTACAAAAAGAAAATTCTACTTTTTGTACTTTTTTAACTGTATTGTCACGGACATGCCCTCCGCTGGGATGTTGATAGGAGACACGAAGCAGGAACGCGTAAAATCAAGAAGAAAGGAACAGCGAGCGAGGCGCTATTCTTTTTTAAATAATTTCTTTCAGTAATTTTCTGGGCGCAATCGGTGTTCCCTCTGGGGGTGTTTAAGGATTAATTTGTAAAGTCAGACCATTAATAATAGGCTACAATATTTATGTTACACAAACCTAACTCATCCACAACCGATATTTGTCTCAAAGTAGGTGTGCGGTTCATGCAGAATAACTTAGGCAAAAACGTCGCGCGACATCAGTGATGCTGTCATTCGACAATGATAAACTCACTTAGACATATTATACCACAATAAATTACCCCTATTACATATGGTAGATGTAGAAAACACTTACCAGACATGCTCAGCCTGAGGATTTTAATCACCGGGTCCCCATGCACATGGAGTTATAAAGAGCTTCTGTGTTTGCAGAGCAAAGAAAAGAAACCGGACACGAACCGGACAAGAGAAGAATACCAGAGAGGCTCAGTGTTCATCTGTAGGAACCTAGAAATTTAACTTCCCACTGTGACTGACTCTTGGAGGTTGACATATGAACATATGCCATCTGATTATATCGCAAAGTTTATTATTTGACATCAGGCTGATGTGGATTTATTGCACAACTGAAATTCTTTACCGTAACACTACAAATCTAAAAGTTTATTCTGTAAACCTTGCAAAACTCCACATCTAAGAGACTATATTAGGATAATTCAAAGAAAAAATATCCCTGTCTATCTATCTATTTATCCATCTAGGGATATATATATATATATATATATATATATATATATATATATATATATATATATATATATATATATATATATATATATATGTGTGTGTATATATATGTATATATATGTGTATATATGTGTGTATATATATATATATATGTATATATATATATATCCCTAGATGGATAAATAGATAGATAGCTAGAATAAGTATATCTATCTATCTATCTATCTATTTATTTATCCATCTAGGGATATATATATATATATATATATATATATATATATATATATATATATATATATATGTGTGTATATATATGTATATATATGTGTGTATATATATGTATATATATGTGTATATATATATATGTGTATATATATATATATGTGTATATATATATATATATATATATATATATCCCTAGATGGATAAATAGATAGATAGCTAGAATAAGTAAAGAATAAGTAAAATAGTAATAAAATATAGTAACAAAAAAGACAACCTGCAAGATAACTATCCTCTTCTACTTGGAGTATCATTTTTGTCAGCCATATTGAATATATGTTGTCATAAATGAAAAAAAAATAAATGTTCAGCTGTTTTTTTAATAGTCAACTTATTTTCATCAGTCATCAAGCTCGGTAAACTGTCACAGACTAGATGTACCAAGCTTGCTCACTAAAAATAACCCACATTCATCATGTTTTCAGGCTATTTCAAGTTTGATTTAGATGTGACATAAAGCAGTAATATCTTTGTGGCTGAGCCGTTTACTTATTAATTAGTTTTCCCAATTACACAATCACTTGTTCATCCAGACTGATTCGAGAAGGCCTACGGAAAAAAAGAGGCGGGATTTATCGCACAAACCAAATCATATCCAACCATAGCGCGATGGAGGCATACACTTTCTAATGTCACATTTTGTAATTTTTGCGTGGTTTTATTTTTGTGAAATGGGTCATTTTCTCATCCATTTTTTTGAGGAGGCACCCCTCGGAGGAAACTGATATAATAACAATAGTCAAAGGTCACCCATGTTGGCTCGGATGTAACATCACACTCTAAATGGTTAAAAAGGCTTTTAAAGATTTGCAGTGGACACCAGCATCAGATGGCTGTTTGTCTGTAACGGAAAATTAAGTTTCAATTCTCCCCTGAGTTCAAGCACCACGAACAACACAGATTTAGGGTCATTTCCGTTTCGTGCTCTTGAAGTGAGAAGAGAATTACTGACTCATTTGTGCATTTGATCGGCCCAATACAAAGCCATACATCGTCACTTTATTTCAAACGGTTTTAAGTGTTTATCGTTGCATACGGTTTTAAAGCATGAGTAGACATTATACAGCATACTGTGTAGTGTGAGGTAAGCAGAATGCTAGTATTCCATTTAAAACACTTCCAAACAGTAGTATGCTATTGTTGTAACATGACCTCACTGTGGCATGAGAATGGCAAGTAATTATCATCTTGGAAATAAAAACAGTTGCATTTGTTATTCAATTTTAGGCAAAAGAATTGTAACATTTGCCAGTGTGATCAAATAAAGAGTCAAAAAGAGACACATTGGAAACGCAAGGTCAAGCACATTGCATTGTGGGATACAGTACACTGTGCTCTGTTGTAACTGCACATTTTGGCAAAACAGATATAGCATACAGAAAGTGGCAGCTGTAGCCTGACAGTGTTTTGAAATGTTTATTTGTTTCTGTGTACATAATGGAAAATATTGCATCATTAGCAATGCTTGTTTTAATTCTCAATTAACACTGGATGTAGTCATATCAAAACATTTCTTATAAAGTGCATGTATATGAAATTATAGATGAAATCAGGATTGAGCAACAGCACAACGCTCAATATGTCATGATCTTAAAGCCACTCTTGCTTTGTCCAAGATGTCCTTTCTGATCCGTGGATAGTTGGGATGTGCGTCCAAAACCTGAGGGTGTGAGACATTCAGACAAACACAGATGCAAAAGGATTAATCATATTTGCATATGAATCACAACAGTGACTGTCCACTTTTGCAGCAGCCTTGGCCTTTGTAAGTAATTTTCCTATTCATTTTCTATCGACATAAAAAAAAACAAAGGTTCAAAACCATGCATGAACCATATCAAAATGCTCTGAAGTTATTCACAATATTTCAATATTCAAGATTCAAAGCAAAATATATTTAGCAAAGCAAATATACTTTGTAACACTTGCAAAAATTCTCCCAAATTAGAGGGAGTCTGTCTGTGATGATGCCAGAATTATTAAGTCTCAGTACAGTATTTCCTTTAGAAATTCAAATTGCGTACTCACTTTATGACACACATCTATAGCATCCACGTGTCTTTTGGCCTTCAGGTAATTGAACGCAAGCTTGTAGCCTGTTAAACAAACAGGAGGCTGATGTCAATGAGGGATGTGCACACACACACACACGGGAGGTGCTTTAATCTTACCGATAGTTGGGTTGGTTTGATTGCTGTACTTCCAGGCCAATTCATAATTCATGGCAGCATCTCTGAACGCCTGCTCCTTCTCCATAATGTAACCCATGTACTCATACGCCTTGCAGCAGGACTATTGTAAAACAGGATACAACATCAGTCTGTTATTGACATCAGCGTTATTTATTATTTTGGATATTCCGTTATGTCAAATGAAGAGTTTGCCTGCAAGTTGTGATGTTCTCCATCAAGTTCAAAATAAACACTGAAAATGTATCAACATTAAGTGAGTTCATCTTCATGTCATGAATTCAAAGCAAAACAAGCTTATTTTTCTTATCCTATTGGCCGATATTTTTCTTGTTTTCAGCAAAAAAAACCCCCACCTAATTTTGATTATTTTTGAGAAAATAAGACTTAATATCTTACGTCATGTAGCATCTCAAATAAATGTATCTTGGATTAAGAATGTTTCGATATTTATACTGGTAGACGAGACAAAAATAGTGAGGAAGAACATCATTTTTTGCGGTGAAAAGATTTATTTCACTGGCTCATTTAAAAAGAGCCATTTTACCACATGTTTGGATTTAAATGTTCTAATATTTCATAATTTTTCAGTTGAATTTCCAACAAAAAATGTATATATATACCATGACTGTGATAAAAAAAAAAAATCCAGCACCTTGTTGTGGCGTAGGCACCTCTTCAGTAGCTCTCCGGCCATGTCATATTTTCCCGACTGGATGTAGATGTCGGCCAGGAGTAGCCAGCTCTTTTCAAACTCATCCGCATCAATGATGTTCCAGTTCATCTTGGCAATGCGTTTGAGCTGATTCCGGGCTCGAGGGGTTTGCTTCAGGATCATGTAGGCAGTGGCCATGGCCAGCAGAGCAGGAACATGATCTTTCTGCACAGAACAAACAGATTGCCTGGGGTAGTTGAGTAAATGAAGGAAGAGGATTCACCTCATATCTGTGGCTATAAACATTTCTTAGGGGTCATTCACACAGAACAGGTTTTTGCACTGAATGACGCAAGTAGAAAGTTCAAAAGAACAGCATTTGCTGCATTTAAAAAAGACATATTGTATCTTTACTGTGACGTTTGGTCAATTAATGCTTCCTTTCTAAATATAAGTTCTGAACGTTAGACAGTTCGTACAGATACTGTAAAATGAAATTCCTGGACTTTCAAGGACTTTTCAAGCACTACTTTCTTGGTTTTCAAGGACTGAGATCTCACTTATCAAACAATATCTTTATTATATTTGTAATTCTAAAAAAGGTAAATAGATAAATAAAAATAATCTAATAATACAAAATGGTACAAATGATAAAGTGCAGCACATGCAATGACTGTGGAAACTTTAATCATTGACAAAGATATCGCTTTCCTTATTCAAACTGATTTATTTCCATGAACATATGATTGACCTGAAGAATGAAAGCTGTAACATATACTTGGATATTTATATGAGCAATATCACGCTCATAGCCATGTAAAATGGCTCTACAGTACATCTGTATTAGACAGGCTACAGCATTCATTTTGTGGGAAAAGATTGTTTAACACTAATTTTACTGTCTTTCAAGTACCTTTTCTTAAATAGGGCTGATTTCAAGGATTTTCCAGGACTTGTATTTCGAAAAGTAAAATTCAAGTACTTCAAGCACCTTGTACAAACCACTTAGTGTAAGTTTGCCTTGAAGGTGCGATGCATGCATATACAAAAGGGCTGTGCTTGTGTGGGTGTGTGTATTCAACATCCGTCATGTGATGCCCACACACCTCACTGTTTGCGGTCTCGATGAAGACGTTGAGAGCTCTTTCCACGTTGGCTTTCTGCTTGGTGGCCAGATAGCAGTAGTTCTCCAGGATGCGCAGCTGAACGTGTCCCGCTGGGGTTTGTGGCTTCAGCTCCTTCAAGAGCTTCTCCGCTGTTCTCACGGCCAGCTGCTCGGACTCCTGCTTCTCTGTAGAGTTCCTGAACTCCAAACAAATGAAATGCATCATCAGTAAGACTGAACAAAACTCAATAACAGCTTATGCAGAATAAAAGATATATTGGTGAGGTGAAGATGGTCTGAGGCACCTGGTATTAAGGTGAACTGATCACCAGTGTTCAGCTGAGACAGATCACCATTTTCACTAGGCAGGAACATGCATCTCAAATGTATCTCCTGTGACACTTGTGGACGTTTCGAGTGGAATACTCATTGTGATTTTATTTAAGCAGCCGTTTTAAACGGGTAATTCACCACTGGGAAAGTAGGCTTTCAATAAAACTTGGCTGCCTATGCTACAGAAAAAATTAGATTTTGCTTCCTGACAAGAGAAAACATAGCAAATGGCTATATTCCCTTTTGCAAAATAAGTAGGAAAACCCATAATGTACTGGTCATGTTGCCTTCCAAGGCCATTCCCAGTCTGCTCCTATTGGATAGGCTTGACCAAAGTCAAATAGTGCCTTGCTTGAGTAGGAAATACTTCCTAGCAAACTTTTAGTCATAATGGTGTCAACTTGTATTGTTCCCTGGTGTACTACAGACACTGTAACAATACAAAGCATGTTAAAAATCGGTGGAGTAACACTTTAACTGATCTGTGTAACTGTGTGTTGCCAAATAAAGAAAAACTAGTGATGTTAATCCAAATTTGAGATCAGTGTTAATTTTCTTTTCTATATTATTGGCAAAGCTTTAAAACCTTGTTTTAGTGCAATGAATGATTGACAGATAAGTAGGTAGTCTTTCCCTGCTGTTGAGACTAGACTAGTGCTTTCAATACAAATGCAATGAGGTCAGAATTATATTGGCATATTTCAAAAATGTTAATAACAATAATAAATAAAAACACAATTACTAAAACTTTCAAATTAAAATGGAAAATATAAATGATTAATAAATATATAAATAAAAACTGTTGTGGCAAAAATTCTCAAACAAACATCACTGCGTAAGAGACACTCAGAGTCAAATTATATAAAATAGAAGTATTTATTCTTGCAAGAATAGGAGCAGTCTAATACACAGTTGTTACCCTGTGCAGAAGAGTGACACACCCCCCAGACAGACTGAACTAGCTTTTATCTTAGTTTCAAGGCCTTCTTCCCCCCAGAGCCTTCCTCCCAGTAGTTTTCCATAGACGTCACTAGTTGGCCCACTAAGCTCCCCTGCACCAAATGGCCTTCTGACATCTAGGTCAGAGGTCCTTGTTCGTCTGTTCTCTGGAGTGTCTCCCTCTTCTGCCTCCCCAGGTACATAAACAGAATCCTCTCACTACAAGTGAGAGACACACATGTGACATTCTTTGAATCATCTACTAAAGATCAATGAATATCATTAAAATTGCCACTACAACTCCTCACTTTTTATCATTCTGATTACCCATAATCACAATAATAAACAATAAGACAAATTTTAAGTCATATCATCACACTTATACTTTTCATCTCTGATTTTTTGCGTAAAATGATCACTCTCCTTGAACCTGTGAAGAAAAGTTTAGAATGAAGAAGCATAAGGCTGTTTTTGTGGGGGAAATGCCCCGTAATATTTTAGCAAGCAAGTAAACATTTCACTGCGTTGGGCTAAGCGAGAAATCTCTGTTTCTGCGCTCCTGTAAACAGACCCTCAGTCACGCCAGTAAGGAAAAGGTAGTTATAACATAGCAAGGAAACAACCAGATAAAAGTAAAATAAAAAAATCCCTCAGTTTCAAACCCTATCTTTGTACGCCATCTCGTAACACGGATGACTGCTGCTTTTAACCCTCTTTAAATCTTTTGCCCTTAATCTTTCTCAGAAAATAAACAAATAGAAGAAAAACAAACAGAACATACATTTAACACATATCTCACTGTAGCTCCCGCTACCTGTGCCGTCACATAATTTTGTTCATCCTTGGGCTAGACTGTCATTTTCACCAATTGAACAGACAGCATGTTTCACCTGTCACTGTAACCATATTCACCCATGAATAACAAAATTATTAGAATAACAATCCTAACTCCTATCATTAAGCCTTTCCCATTAATCTACGCCCATCTCCATATTTCACCTCGGTTTTCCTAACCATATTGTTCACTTCTAATTCAATTTAGTAAGCTCTATTTAATGCCATATTTAACAAAATCTAACCAGAGAAGTCTTATAATTTTATCCATTCTTCTAACCAATGCAGTTGTTCAATATTAACTCTAATATTTCCATTACGGACACAATCAATATATTTTCTACATTTACAATCAAATCAATACTTTTAATTCAAACATGCTGTGGTTCTACTTAATAAGCTTCAACAATTATCCCTATAATTTACATTAATTAATAGATCTCTTCCCAAAAACATTTTCCTTAAATATTTCCTAATGAATAAGTAACCAATCAAATCTTTTGATCTACTGTATATCAATACTAAGCCCTATTTTGATTTAATCAAATCAAATCCTCAAAATAATCACAAAACCCCATTCTTCTGTTAAACTTAAACCATCAGTTGGCAGTTGGTTCCTCCTCCAGGCGTGTTGATAATCTCGTTCGCCCCATGGACTATGGGATGGTTGTGGCCTGTTGGTGTTGTCTAAGGTGAGAGGCTTGGACCCAGGTGTCACACTCCAACCATTTTCTGATCCTTATAAGGTTTTCCCTTATATCACGACCGCACCCCCACTGGAGTGAACTGTCACCTGTGAATGGAGACCTTAAGTATTTTGTTAGTGACCGCTTGTCTAGCCGCTCGTCCCCTTTGGTGTGACCTGTGGAATCAACCTGAAACATTATCACCGGATAATTTCTCGCTCACTTAATAGCACTCAGGATCCTTTTCCCCTGAAAAACAATATTTATACATTTGGAACAGAATCAGTTCTGTTTTCTGCAACCCATCCTGACATTCTGTAAAAGGAAAATTTATGTTATGCGCTGCGCAGGTGTGGCACCTTTCTGCTACAAAAACAATCCAGGCCAGGATAGTTAGTCAAATTCATCCATAGCCATCATTTTATAGGGGACATTCTCCCCTGTATCCAAAAGTCTGCATGCTCTGTAAAGAAAACAAATGTCGAGGTTATTTTCAGATAGTAAAATACGTAGTTTCTTTTGTCTGCTGTGCTGCCATGGCCTTCGCTGCCACATCTGCCCTAGCGTTTCCTGTTGAAACAGTCCTGCAAATACATGTACAGACAGCAAATTTTGTTTGGGACCCAAGTAAACCATATTTGGCAATTGTTATACCATCTCCCTCTTGATGCACGACACAACTCGAGCATCAATTTAAACTAATTTGATTTGCCATCAACACCAACCCAAACGGCGTCCTTCAGCCAAATTTTGCCCAGACATCCTTCTCTGCCTCTGAAACAAAAAAATATTACATTCTTCACTTAAAGCCCAATCTCATCTTCTTATCGAAGTATTTGAAGGGCAACGTCCCTGAGTCTCACAGCGAATCTTGCTTTTCAGGCCTGTTGTTTGGTCTCTCAAGTCAGTCATCTACAAACATTTCTAAAGTCATAAATTTTCAGGTCAGGTCGTGCTGTACAGACTTGGTCAATGTCAGTCAATCATTTCTCCCCCTTTGTTCACAATTATCATAAATGTTAAGGGCTCTCTTGATACTTCGAAATTGACTTAGCCAATATGTCATTTTGTTGTTGCCATCAAATCTACAACATTTTCATTTATCTCAGCCCATGCCAGATGGTGATCTACAACTACACAATTCCAATTTACACAAATACTTAAACTGATCCAGAACATAATTCAAATCGACATCCTGCATGACAAAAGTATTACTACCAGACAGAGCTTGATGTCCAATCAACTTAAAGCTCGTCCCATGTTCTGTATTGTCTTTTCAACCGTTCCACTCAGAATTATCGGCTTCTTTAAAATTTGTCATTTGCCTTAACCCATCTGTAATGATAAAACTGTTCTGTTCTAATTTCAATACTGTTCTAATATTAGTACCCCAAACTAATACATACAACATAAAGTGCTGTCACCATCACACACACACTCATACTAGACACACACATGTTAACTGCTCATTCTCAATGTTTGCCCTTTCCTTATATCATCGTTAAAAGGATTTAAATTTTAAATAAGATTTTAAACTTCACATATTTTCTGTAGCTTTTCCCTAATTTTACATGGTCTCTTAACCACTTTCAAAGCATGTCTTGTTCATTATTCATTAGATTTTTAGACAAGTCAGCTGGGTTGTTTTGGATTCATTATCATTATTTTTCTTCAGCTTGCTCTAGCAGGCCGATAACAGAAAGACAGACACAGTTACCATTCCTCCAAAAGAAAGGAAGTGGCACGACCTCCGCTCAAGCAGTCTCTCTCACTATAAATCCATTTCTTAGACAAAATGTAATATTAAATTCATTACAATAACCTTTGACCATCCACCTTTGTTATCCAGACTTAAATCTACAAAAGCTGTCTTTATCTTTAGTCACCACCATGTCTAACGACCTTCAGGAGTTAGAACTATGTTATAGACTAGTTCTAAATCAACTTCTATACATTTTCCTTGCCCATAAGGCAACCGACATCAAAAAGTTTTATTACTGTCTCCACAACAATTAATAATGGCAATCCCCCTTACGGTCTCAGCTGGCTCTTGAAAGCCCATTGCCATTAGCTCTTTGTCTATAATTTTCTTCTCAGGGTGTTTTCCCCCCGGTTTAGTTGCAGACACTTGTCACAATGAAAAACAAGCCATACAACTAATGCGGTTTCTTCTGGTGAGTGGTATAGAGGAGCTTTTGCATCATGGGGAAGACTGGCGTGACTCGTCATAGCTTCATCTCCCCCTAACGGTATAAGGACGCTGCTGGCCTCACAGCTCCTGCTCAACTCTCATACCTGTCTCACATAAAACATCTCCATTCAGGAAATGCCCAGTGACTTTACGTGAGCCCTCTGGCTTGGGTTGCCCCCTGTCTGGCCAAAGAAGGTCTTACCCGTCATCGAGGTGGTCACTCGTGCCCACTGGTGACCGCTTTTTTCCCATCACAGAATCTTTGACCGTTTTCTTCAACAAAATCTGTTGTTCTCTGGAGCTTAGGAAAGGCACGTTCAAGAGTCACCAGAGCCATTCTCATTGCCTAATAGTGTTCACACAGGGAGACAGGTCAATAACAACAGTATTTAATCACTTAAATCCATTATTTTATCTTAAAAGCAGAAACCCTAGCTGCTTAGACTATACTCAGCGAATTTGGATCATCCGTACGTTCAGTGAACTTTACCTGTAGACGGAGCCATCAGTCCTGAATGGTGGAGACTAAATGAGACAAAGAAGTTACTGGTCCTAAAATAAAATAAAATGTCTTCAAGTTCTGCATTATTATTTTAAAGACTTCTTTAAAGTCATTCAGTTTTACATTTACAAATACAAATTGCCCTTTATGGCAATTGTTTCTTTAAACATCTCTGTGTCTATGATTCTTCAACTGAAACTGTGCTTTACTACAAATAGCTTATCACAGATAACAGCTTTGAGCTGACATTGAATGAGAGAGACTCTGAGGCATTCAGGACTGGCACACTGCACTCTCATAAACTTCTAACATCAAACTTTTATCTACCATCCTATAGCTTTATCCCAGCTTAAGGCATATTTGCCAGAAATTACATGTGTTTCCAAATAAACATAATTTTTATAGTTGTCTTTATTTAGACATTACAAATTTCCACTCAGATTGAGTCTCTGTTGCACTGGCAGTTTTCAGCCACAGTACACATCAGATTTAGATAAGCAAACTGTTTCATTACAGCCAATAATAAACTTATCTTTTGAAAGCAAAACATCAGCTTCTAGTTCTTTCATGTTCAACTTTTCAAGCTGTTTGTTTAATCAGCATTCAGCAACTGTTAATCCAGTATTGCTTCTGCTTACTTGATCTTAAATAAAAATAATTATTCCAGTTCTCAATAACGTTTCACATTTCTCAATCAGCATTTTAGTTGTCAAGTTCTCAATTACGTTAACTTTGACAAGGCTAGCACTCTCTGCTTGATACATCTTTTGCAATTATTATAAATCATTCGTGAGATTAGTCTCTCTCCTTAATCTAAACCCTTTCTAAAATGTTTAATTAAAACACAATCATCCTGTTAGTTACTTTGATATATGTTGCAACTCACATTTGTTGGAGTCATTAATTTTACATCAACCTGTATTCATCAGTTCACTTTTATAGATCTTTTCTTTCTTATAGGATTCACTTTAAGACTTCAATCTTTCGACCTTGTTTTTATCTCTTATTTCTCAGACGAAAAATGTTACTGTCGTCATTTAAACACTGATCTACTTTCAAACCCACATTATTATCAGAAATGTGTCACTATCACTTTTTCAAACACCTTGGTGGGCATTTAGTTACCTATTAAATTGTCCTGATGACCACCATTAAAACACTCTCTGTCATCTAGTGAATTTGTTTCAGCCTCAACTTCAGCATCAGACACCTGTCCTTGACTATAGTTTGATCACTGTGAGCTTGCAAACGGCTCCAACTTACTGCACACTCTTGAAGCAGTGTGTGTCCCATTTCAGGAATGTAAACAGAGCCACTGATAAGCAGTCCTCTGTATTCTTTTACAGTCCACCAGTCGCGGATTTAATCACAATAGCCAAATCATACTCTTCATCATTTTATTGGCGGAACATAATTTCATGAGCAGCACAGAAAATGCTCAAAATATTCGAATTTGTTTTCTGTCTTTACACATTTCTCCCAGCTTATCTTTTACAAAACATCATCTGCAAATCTCTTCAAAGTGAGATCTTCTGAGCAGAGCTGTTTACAGCATTTGCTCTCTTCTGTCTCACTATTTATTTATTTATTTATTTATTTATTTATTTATTTTCCCGGACTGTTCCGTTACTCTTCATAAAGTGTAACAATTTGTACATCATTATTTTCATTACAACTGGTTTAAAGCCTTTTCCCTTCCATCACATTGTTAGTCTATTTAACTTAATATTATCATTATCGTCTTATCTCTACTGTTTCTCCAAAACAGATTATATTACTCAGTCCGTAAATTACACAGACAACCATTATAGCTACTTGCTTCAATACCCTTATTTTCTTAACATTAATAAAATAAAGCAGATATATCATCATTTCAATCATTTTTTTATCAAAATCTAGAATTGTTCCCCATTCTGCTTAAAACATTCCTCATATCATGTTAATCCCTGTCAATCATACAATGCCTTATTTTATTCTAAAACTGACTTTTCATTTCACCATTTAAACAGTTAATTTGACTTCCATAAATTCTGTCAGACCATGTCTATTTTCATCACATATAGTTTTCTGCTATATTTCTCCTTTCTTTTCCCTACATGCCAGTTCCCTCATTATCCTCTCCTTTCTTTTCTCAAACATGCCAGTTCCTTCATTATCTAACCAGTACATGATTGTTTGAACAATCCCCACACACACATATCTCACACACCAACCTTTTTGTTTTTTCACTTCCCTCTTCCACCAAGTCTCACTTACAGTTCCCCCTATTTCACACAGACAGCCTTATTGCTTCTTGCTACAATCCTTGTCATATGAATTTAAGTTCTATAGACATCTAATGTCATGCATCCATTTACTGGATGAAGAAGTAAAAAAAACATTATTTCTCCTGGCAGTTTGACATTTTATCTTCAAGCCAACAATCCATTATCTGTTCACATTTTTTTTACACACATGTTGAACACAGACACAACTTTTGTTTCTCACTGCTCTGTTCAACTGATTCCCGCACCATCTTTAATGTTGTGGCGCTCAATACCTCATTTGACAAAACACCGGTGTACCAAATTTCATAATTTCGCTCTGAGACTTCCCCATACTGGCTGCTTTTCTGTTCTCTGTGGATTTCTCACCGCGCGTTCTCTTGATCTGTCAGGCGTCCCCACACAGACCCGATTTTTCTTTTAACCCAAATCGGTCGGGTTGCACTTGTTAGTGCCCTCCTAATTAAGGTTTACCAAAAAAAAAATCTTTTCTGGCTCCCCCTAATTAGCCTCAGCACCTAAAAAACAATTTGCTCCGTGGTGGAACAACTGATTTTCAGGTTACCTATCTGTTTGAAACTTCTTGATCCGCTACAAATCTCAGTTAATCTCAGATAATTTTCGTATCTGTTTGAAACCTCTTGATCCGCTACAAATCTCAGTTAATCTCAGATAATTTTCTCTCGTATCTGTTTGAAACTTCTTGATCTATATATAGATCTCAATTAATCTCAGATTACGCACCACAGAAACAGCCCTCAGCCAATATGGTTCAATTTCTCTCTTTCCCCTCTATTAAACTGAATTTAAATGACCCTTACCAGAGACGTTGTTTCATGCCACTTGCGGGTTCTTTAGATTCCAGTGGTCGATTCTCCCGGCCCTGATATCGGTCGGCCCCTCTCTCTCAAGTTTACGAGGTAGAGCTGGAACTTACTTAGTCCAGGTGGCCAAACACCGTCCGATCTCAGGTCCAGGGAACACGTCCAAGGAATATCACTTCTGACACCAAAACTGTTGTGGCAAAAATTCTCAAACAAACATCACTGCGTAAGAGACACTCAGAGTCAAATTATATAAAATAGAAGTATTTATTCTTGCAAGAATAGGAGCAGTCTAATACACAGTTGTTACCCTGTGCAGAAGAGTGACACACCCCCCAGACAGACTGAACTAGCTTTTATCTTAGTTTCAAGGCCTTCTTCCCCCCAGAGCCTTCCTCCCAGTAGTTTTCCATAGACGTCACTAGTTGGCCCACTAAGCTCCCCTGCACCAAATGGCCTTCTGACATCTAGGTCAGAGGTCCTTGTTCGTCTGTTCTCTGGAGTGTCTCCCTCTTCTGCCTCCCCAGGTACATAAACAGAATCCTCTCACTACAAGTGAGAGACACACATGTGACATTCTTTGAATCATCTACTAAAGATCAATGAATATCATTAAAATTGCCACTACAAAACAATAACAGTATATTAATTAAACTAATAACACTGCTGCCTTAAAATGTAGTTTGACGGACCCCATTTACCTGCATTTAGCACGGACAACTTGTGATTAACGGATGTTAACAGTGAAACATAGAGTCAGTGTTGTCAAGTCCACAGATTTCCCACGCAATTGAGCTGTTGCCCCGGGTTGATTTTTTTTATTTTTTTATCTACGAGTTGATTTGGACTGAGATCCAGTCATAACTCAAATGGACCCAAGTGAGATCTGAGCCCACTTTCACAAGCTAAAGAGTGTGTATATAAAAACTTTGTTTTTAAAGTGGACTTTATTGTGAACTAAGTATTAATTCAAATTAAAATCATACCAATTCAGGCAACCTTTATATTGAAATGGATTTCTCCCATGGCTCAATAAATGTTGGACCCACCCCATGTCTTCATCCAGGTTCTCGAACACCTCTCCTCCAATCGTCTCATTGTCAGGGTTGAGGCAAATCTCAATCATGTTGTACACTGCATTCTGGCCCCAGTCGTTGTCCTTCCGAGCTTTGTTAAAGTGACGCAACCCATCGTTTGGTTCACCGGTGTACCTTTGAGAAGCAGAAGATCCATATTCATGTTCATATCAAATAAAAAAAAATATATATTATACAAAATTAGGGTAAATTCAGGTTGATTGGGACACTTTTGCCATTGAGATGACTGGGTAAAACTGTCCCAGTCAACCTGAATTCACCCCTACTTTAGAGTGAAATGTGACCTGGACATGTTTTCATGAGATTCTCTCTATTTGCTTGATGAACACTAGTGGATAACAAGAACACAATTCTTATTGTATTCAATTCAGCAACCAAAAGCTAAGGTTGTTTTGTTACATTTTAAAATGTAATGTGATGTGATGAAAAGTTGAATTTTCAGCATCATTACTCCAGTCTTCAGTGTCACATGATCCTTCAGAAATCATTCTAATATGCTGATTTGCTGCTCAAGAAACATTTCTTAATATTATCAAACAGTTGTGCTGCTTCACATTTTTGTGGAACCCATGGATACATTTATTCAGGATTCTTTGATGAATAGAAAGTTTATAAGAATAGCATTTATTTGAAATAGAAATCTTTTGTAACATTAACAATAAACTTAAATTTTTTATTTATTTAACCCTCGTGTTGTGTTCAGGTTATTTTGACCCGGAGAGGATTTTCTTTTTCCTGAAAAAGTTAGTTAATGTTATTGCATTGGACTAAAACTTACTGACTTTGCTCACACGGTATAACTACTTCACAAATATTTCGGGATAATTTGTGTACTTTTTTGGGATTTATTTCCACTTTGTTACAGGGTTTTCAACACAGCATTAGGGTTAAATGCATATTTTCTGAATAAAAGTATTAATTTCTTAAAAAACAAAAAAAATGACCCCAACTGACTCCAGAGTTCTGAACAGTGTATAACACTGTCCCCTTTGCCAAAATGTTTACTTACCCCTGAGATTTTAAGTTAATATTTAAATAATTTAACAACACATTCACATGTTCATGGTTCTCTGATGTCATTTAATGGTCACATGACATGCAGGTAAACAAAATGTGTTTTATTTTATTTATTTATTTATTTAAATGTGATGTTTTCATTTATTTCATCAACTCATGAACCCCTTTGTGAACCCCAATTTTGGATCCATCATCATAAAGAAAAAAAATTCATAAAAAAAAACCCTTTATTTTCTTATTTTGTAATCTTACCAAAGGTAGAGCCCTTTGCAGTAGTTGTATCCAGGGTCAAACTTGGCCCTCGATGAGTGTTTCTCTGCCATCTCAAGGAATCTTGGAACCTCCTCCAGTTTGCCGGCTCTGCGCAGCAGATCAATGAGGCGGGACAGCGTCGGGTAGTTGTCTGGGGGAAGAGATCAAATGAGTTCATTAGAGCTTCCTGGTTTCTTGGGTTTGCTCTGCGGTTCTTATGAGTGTATGGAGGGAAAGCTGAGGGGCTGCTGCAGTTTGAAAACTCAGGAGATGAATGACACACCTGGTTTCTTCTCCAAGAGCTGCTGAAAGTGAAATACAGCCTGTTCATAGTCCTGCTTCCGGAACATGAGGTCTGCCATCATCTAACAACCAACACGGAGAAGAGATTATCATCAAATGCCAAAACTATCAAATCAAATAAAAAACGTTTGAAAATGATAAAAGAGCTGTGGGAGAATATGACTGTTTTGGTGTAAAATTAACAGAACTGAACTTTAAAACAAAAACTTGTTTGAATTTTTTTTTTGTCTTGTGGCATCATTAGAGGCTGACTTGAAAGGTTTGTTTATTTAAACATCAATTTCTCTATAGAGAAAACAAATAAGAATTTTCCCTCCAGAACTCTACACCCTTGAGATGTTTATTCTGCCCCTGGATTAATCTGATTGGTCCACAGTGGTGAGGTTATAAGAGAGGGCTATCTGCTTAGGGAAACTGACCAGTGTGGCGGACTCGTTGACCGGATCGTTCTTAAGAATGGCACTGCACTGCTGTTGACAAGCCTCGACATCATCCAGGGTAAGATACAGCTGAGCCAACTCCAGCATCACCTGATTAAACACACAAACACACACATTTACTTTCACAGCCGTTCAAGACGGACACTGAAACGTACTTTTGAAAAGAATCATTATATTCTAAGTTTCGAAAGTTTGTTTCGCATTTTTTATGCAGTAATGCATGCATATAAAAAAAACATTGAACATAATTTATTAACTTGCACATTAAAAAAAAAAAAAGGAAGAAAACTGAAGTCTAGGCTCAGTCCTTTATTCATTAACCAAAAAAAAAGTGTGCTGCCAATTACACATTACCACATTTGACTGATGTTTCTCATGATCTCAAAAATTTGGCATCTAAAATATTATTTATTTATTTTCAAGTAAATTTAATTAAATAAATTGCTGTAATAACTACCCGTAATATAAATGATAAATAAACAGTAAATAAATAAATAACATTATTTGTTATATCATTTTGGTGTTTAGAACTGAATTAGCACCTTTCATTTGTAAATCCTTGGATTATCCAACAATAATATACACTGTATATAAAAAAATAAAGTCATTTAATAATATATAATATATACATTTGTTTTCTACATTACATGTTGCAAATACCAGGAGAGCATTTTTAACATGGTCTATGTGGTGATTGATTGGTGATGGTTTGCAGTGCAAATGTAGGCCTGTGCCGTGTTCAAATGCAGCACCACACACACACACGCACGCACACACACACACA
This sequence comes from Tiaroga cobitis, assembly GCA_030578255.1. NCBI lineage: Eukaryota > Metazoa > Chordata > Actinopteri > Cypriniformes > Leuciscidae > Tiaroga > Tiaroga cobitis. Next base: position 49,961,977 of record CM060599.1, read on the forward strand.
AACACTGACAGACGTCTCCAGGCTCGGCTGGACCCATCCAGCTGCAGAGGAACACACTGGACTCACTGATCCGGACCACACTGACCTTGCTGTCACTTTCACAGTACACAAGCGCCTCTTTGTAAAACTTGACGGCCCGCTCGTAGCCGCGCTGGCTGCTGCAGTGTTTGGCAATGTCAGCACAGATCTCTGCGGCGAGCTGCTTCTGCGCGGGCACCGAGTCGGGCTGCTCCAGCTGAACACGCTTCAGAACCTTCGCCTGCACATCTCTCGCCTGAGCACGAAGCACAATTTCACAACAATTCAAGCAATTGCTTTGGCCATGCAATTAAAGAAACACTTCACCTCGAAATTGACATTCTGTCATTATTTCCTCACCTTCCAAGACCTTTTGACAGAGTTACATAGTTGAAATGTACGTGAAACATGACATTGTAAATTTAAGAGGAGTGTTCTGATTGTAAATTGGTCTTGTGGATTTGAGGCGAGCTGTTGAAAGCTTTCAGAGCAGTGTGATTTTCATATTTATCAATATTTTGAATTAGCTTTTATTTGTATATTTTAAGGTTTTAGTCATTTTGTGATGTCCGTTTATCATTCTAATTAGTTTTTGTTTTTCTATTCTAACTTCTATATAGCTTTATTTTTATTTCAGTTTAGTCATTTTAGTACTTAAACTTATCTATTTATTAAAAGGAATCATTTCTTGGTGTTTCATCTAATATTAACATTTTATTTCAGCTTTATTTACATTACCGAAAAATGATTTGTAATAGTTTTAGTTAACAATAACAACACCGTTTCAGAGGAAAAGACATTCAACTCACTCTCTGTAGGGACAGTAACGCTTCGTCATTTTTATTGACTTTGCTCTGAACCTTGGCGAGAAGCACAAGATAACGACAGTCTTCGGTAAGTAACAACAGCTCATTCACTGAAAAACAAAGACAGAAAGACGTCATTGATCGCACATGAAAAAGAGCAACTGCATTGTGCACTACACAAGAATTGAATTTTAAATTATATTAAGCTGAACCACCTTCCAATCATCAATCATCGGGTCATGGTCATGTGGTCATGTGACAGAGTACGCTGTGCGCGAAATGGCTGCCGCTTCTCATCGCAAACCGTTGTTTTGTTTTGTTATTTTTAATCTTTTGTAAATTGTAAATCTTTGTTTGTCACGTTTTTTCTATTAACATCATATTGCTTGCCTATGGGTGACACTGACAAGCGGACACGGGAACGGAGAATCTGGACTTGTTTGCCTCGTTTCATCCTCAACTTCATGTTGTCTGCTTCTGGGCGACACTGCTGAACGGAGACTCTGGATTTTTTTTTTCTTTTCTTTTTTTCGGGTCACGAAACTTGGATAATCCCCGCGAGCCCTCTGTCCACTGTTTCGGCTTTACCATTCTGCACTCTTGGTGGGTAAGTTTCCCCTTATTCATTGCGTAGTGTTTTATTGTGGTTCTGCCCTCTTTGGTCTGGCTAACGTGCTGGCCTCGCATCACTCTCCCTGCGAGCCCTCTGCCGCTGCATCTGTGAGTCCCATAACATCTAATGCAGCAGGTAGGCAAGTTTTAACTTGTTTGGCGAGCTGCTTGGTTTAGTTTTGTGGATTCACTCAATATCAGTCGGGTTTTGGCTAACGTAGTGTTGTAGTAACGTGGGCGGCCATTTGGTTTTCTGTGAGTGCTGTCTTGAATTAGAAAAAAGAGATGTACTTTGCCATTTATAAAACTCCGGCACTGAGACTGCTGGCCCTGGGCTTTGCTGGCCTTGTTCTGCTTTTCATTCACGGAATGGAGTTAAACTATACTTCATTGCAACTGCACAACCTCAATAGTCTAACCCGTCTGGAATCCTCCACGTTTGACTTATGTACTACTCTCGGAATTGCACGTCGTACACGTTATATCCATCGGTCTGCTAAACGTAGATGGCTTTACAACTATGACCCCTCTCTCTCAATACCTGTGATACTGTCACCGGGGCGTTACCATGGTAACGATGTGACTCTCCACCGTGCTAGGACTCTCATACCCCTAACCAAAGATGTGACCTACTCGTCGCATGTTCCCCATCGATACAACTGTGCACTCTTTAACACTCGTTCTCTGACTGGCAAGGGTACATTGCTGAATGAAGTTACATCTGAGAGAGACCTGGATTTACTCTTTCTGACTGAAACCTGGCAAACACCTGATGATTTCATTGAACTGAACCTTTTAACCCCTGCTGGATATAGTTATTTCACAAAACCTCGACTTAGTGGTAGAGGTGGTGGTCTGGCAGTGATCTTTAAGAACAACTACAAAGTGACTAAATATGACATTCTCGATGTTGCAAGTTTTGAATGTCTTTCACTTCAACTTGCTGGACCCGCTCCGCTTCTGATTCTACTGATTTACAGACCCCCTAGAAACAACCCAAACTTCTGTTCTGATCTGAGTGAACTTCTCACTCTCGCTTTTGCCCGGCATGATAGAATAATGATGCTTGGTGATTTTAACATACATGTTGATTCTGATTGTACTGCTGCAAAAGACTTTTTGTCTGTTCTGGATTATTTTGAAGTATCTCAGCATATCGATTTCCCAACACATTCCCACTCTCATACTCTCGATCTGCTCTGTACAGTTGGTATTGACAATGTGCATGCCCAGGGTCACAATCTGGGTATCTCTGATCACAAACTAATACTTTTTGACTTCTCACTACCCATTGTAAAACCTATAACTAACACTATTATATCCTACCGAAATCTGAAAACCATAACTGTCGAAAATTTCTCCACTGCCATTGCGGTTTCTGCTCTTCCTTCCTCACTCAATCTGCTGTGTCCTGATGAGATAGTTTCTACCTACGACAAATCGCTTGGTGATGTATTGGATGAGCTTGCTCCTTTAATAACTAGAGCTGTTCCATCTACTCACTCCTCTCCTTGGTTCACCCCTGAGCTCAGAGTTCTGAAAACTCAATGTAGGCGTCTTGAAAGACTCCACAACAAAACTTCCCTTCTCGTTCATGCCATAGCCTTTTCCGAATCGGTAGTGAAATACAAAGAAGCGCTTAACATCGCACGCTCCAACTATCTCTCTACTGTTATTAACAAAGCTAAATGCAAACCCAAAACTCTTTTTACAGAAATAAATAAACTGGTCAAACCATCCACCGTAGCTCTTACTGGTTCTGCTGATCTTTGTGAAGATTTTCAGTCTTTCTTCCTACAAAAAATTGACAACATCTATCAGTCATTTTCCTCTACTGCCACTACCCCTTCAACTCCATATTTGATTGGTTGTCCGCTAGACACTTTTTCACTCACAAATACATCTGTGGTTGCAAATATGATTAACAAATCAAACTCAACTTCCTGTACACTTGATCCTATTCCAACATACCTGTTAAAAACTCATTCCCCCTTACTCATTCAACCTATTACCCACCTTATTAACAGGTCTCTTGGCACTGCCACTGTTCCACTTAATCTGAAAGTAGCAGCCATTACCCCAATCCTTAAGAAGCCTGGTCTCGACAACGCCACTCACAGTAATTATAGACCAATATCAAATCTCGCTTTCGTTGGCAAGCTACTTGAGAAGGTAGTTGTGGCGCAGCTGCAATCACACTTAGAGAGACATAATCTCTTTGAACCCCTTCAATCCGGTTTCCGTACACATCACAGTACAGAGACAGCGCTCCTAAAGGTATTAAACGATCTCCTTCTGGCTTCTGATTCGGGTGCACATAGTATCCTGGTTCTCCTTGACCTCAGTGCAGCATTTGACACTGTGTGCCACTCTACACTTATCTCACGACTGTCTGAAATAGGCATTACGGGTGCGGCACTTCAGTGGCTGACCTCATATCTATGCGATAGACAACAATTTGTTAAGATAGGCAACAATCGCTCACGGTCAGTTTGTGTTTCCCATGGTGTGCCCCAAGGCTCTGTACTTGGCCCGCTTCTATTTCTAATATACTTACTACCGTTAGGCCAGATCATCAGACAGCATGGGCTCAATTTTCATAGCTACGCTGATGATATTCAAATCTACTTCACGATTGACCCGAACTCATCTTTTCCACCCCCTTCAGTTATCTCTTGCCTTCATGACCTTAAAACATGGATGTCCTCTAACTTTTTGCAGCTTAATGCTGGTAAAACAGAAATTCTACTGATTAACCGTAGATCACAAAACTCACCCAGACATGACATTTTTATCGACATCGATGGTATTGAGATCAGGCCTTCAAAAACTGTACGGAATCTGGGAGTTTTGTTCGACCCCACGCTCTGCTTTCACTCTCACATTAGTCAGACCGTCAAATCATGCTTCTTCCACCTGCGGAATATTGCTCGTATCCGCCCCTCTCTTTCCTTTACAGATGCGGAAACTGTTATTCATGCTTTTATCACTTCCAGATTGGACTTCTGTAATTCATTATATAGCGGACTACCCACCAAAGCAATACACCGCCTCCAAATGGTTCAAAACTCTGCTGCACGCACCCTCACGTATAATAAAAAATCTGCTCACATCACTCCTATCCTTCACTAACTGCACTGGCTTCCTGTCATACACCGCATCCAATTTAAACTGTTAATTCTAATATTTAAAGCCCTACATGGCCCGGCACCCAAATACCTTATCGACTTGGTACAGCCATATGTTCCAACTCGGGCCCTCAGATCTAGCACGGAAAACCTTCTCGTGGTACCCCGGGTCAGACTCTCCACGGTGGGCGGAAGGGCTTTTAATGTTGCTGGCCCTACGCTCTGGAATAAGCTGCCCCCGAATCTTCGTGCGAACGACAACATCCGGTCCTTCAAAAAACATCTGAAAACTCATTTCTTCAAGCTTGCCCAATAAATCATCTTCCTTATCACTGTTTTCTCTGTTCTACACTTTTCCAACTCTATTACTTTATCATAATAGCATATTTTGATAAATAATGCAATATCTCCTTTTCATGCAAACAAGTGTATGCTTGTTTCCATCTGTTTTGTCTCTCGTAAGCAGATGGCCTTTGTATTTGTTCACTTGTTGTTTGTTTGCTATTTGTTTTCTGTATTACTTTGTGAAGCGACCTTGGGTTCTTGAAAGGCGCTATAGAAAATAAACATATTATTATTATTATTATTATCAATCAAAAGTGTACACCCATGCTCTCCCATGACACACCCAAAGGACTTTTCTGACAATCCCAATTTAATTTGTAAGTTGTGTAACAGGTTGTTGAATACACACCCTCAAACTAATAATTCAGCATTTCTAAGGCTTGAGAAATGCAGTAAAATATCCAAGTAAAAATACCCAGAAGACGTGCAATATTCCGTTTTATTCCTGATCAGATATCTGTGTTTGATGACTGCCAAATCTAAACAAGCTAAAATCTCCATTAATCCATTAAAACTTTTTGGTCATTTTGAGTTTAATGTGCAAATAAAAAAAATTAAATCTCTTTTCCAGAGTACCTGAACTGAGATGTTGCCATTTTACAATAACTTCATTTCTGAGATATTTCTCACCAGGATCATGTGTGAGAGCCTCTTGCAGGATTTTTTCACAGCGTTCATACTGCCTGAGCTTCATGAGCAGGTCGGCCAGGTCATAACGCAGGAAACTCTGCTGCCCGCTCTTCAGCGCAGCCTCGTAATAGTTAATTGCCTGGGAAGGGCAAAGATTTGAAGAGAAGAAACTCCATAATCAAAGAAGCTAGTTTTACTCTTATTGACAATCCAAATAAGAGCTGTTTTTGCATTTTAAAACAGAAATACTCCTCTCACAATGAGCAGATGTGTAACGAGCTTCCATTTTGAAAACGGTACTTACCTTTACATAGTTGTGGGTCTTGACGAGTGCTTTCCCGATCTTACTGGCCACAGCTCCATCTTTGGGGTTTTTCTTTAAGGCCTGTTCATATACTTCAATAGCCAGCTCTGGCTGTCGACAGAAAACATTATTTTCAGACACATATGTCAATGTAATGACAAAAAAAAAACAAGTATGCCTATATGAAAGTGAAGGACTCATCAGACATGACAGAATGTTTTGGTGAATCTCATTTAAAAAAAAAATATATTTCATTTAAATATAACAGTATTCAATATATAAATATTAATTTGCTCAAATATTTTCATGATAATGAAATACGTTTTCCTCCCATTCGCATTACTATAATGCAAAATAAATAAATAAAAAATTGTATGCAAAAAAAATCACAAGTTATTTAGTATATATTATTTTTTACACTGTTCATCGTATGTACTGTAGTATTTGTTGATAAAAGTGTTAAAAAAAACACGTATTGCTCCTAAAAAAAAAAAAAAAACAAGATCTGGAATTTCAACGACGGTTCCATTCTTTAGATAAGGATTCACTGTTTACGCTGTGAAGTAAATATTTGTGTGGTGATAGAGGCAGACATCTTATAAAAAAAAAGAAATACATATCTGAGCTTCTAAACAAAGATCTTCACTAACACACAAATGTAAACAAAAGAATAAACGACTAGAATCTCTCCCACCTCCTGAATGTTTATGTAGGCGTCACCGAGTAACAGGAAGGTATGAGGGCTCGGCAATTTGTCCACCAAATCCCTGATGAGACAGAAACGTTAATGCGTAATGCAACAGACCAGCGTGTATGTATATGAGTGTTTGATGATTGTTTGCACAGCTGTATCCGAGCTTGTTGTTGAAAACTGTCAACACGTGAATAACATTCAAGAGCTGAAGGCCTCATTTTAGACACTATATAGACCAAAATAGAATACAGAGCATTAAAATGCAGGTTCAGCATTTCATTCAGGTCTCTAAATCAAATATTAAAGATAAATATATATAATATATATATAGAGAGAGAGAAGAGAGAGAGAGAGAGAGAGAGAGAGAGAGAGAGAGAGAGAGAGAGAGAGAGAGAGAGAGAGAGAGAGAGAGAGAGAGAGTACTACATTAAAGTTACTGTAGAGAGTTACTGTACTACAATAAAATACTATATTAAGAATACATTCATTATTCTGATGAATTAGCTGTGTTCAAGAGATATTAGGGGAAAATGTGACCTGGACATGATTCAGTGATATTCACCTATATGCTGAGAAAAACATATTCTGTAGGCTATAATACATGTTGTAGGGAATATGAGGAGAACATTTGACAAATGTTCAGGCGTTACCTATAGCAGCTCACGTAAAGCCGTTTCTCTTTCCTGTGGTTCAGGTAGATGTCTGCCATTTTTTCTTTGGCCTGTACATAGTATGGCTGCTCTGGCGTGATGTTTCTGAGCATGCTCAGTGCCAGTTCAGTATCTCCTCGCATTAGAGCAAGGTCTGCATTGGCTATAGTGACTCGTAGCTCCTCTGGAGTGCCCGTAAACTCATTAATGGCATCTTGCATCACTTTAGCTGCCTCGTGCTGGAAGTCAAAACAACTTTTAATCCCCAAAACAAGGTACTAGCAAAACAATATACATTTCTACTGACAAACCATGCATAATAATAAGCAGATGTACAAAAGACATAATTTGAAAAACAGTATTTTTCTTCTGTAAACAGATGTAAAGTTTAATTCAATTCACATTTATTTGTATAGCGCTTTTCACAATACAAATTGTTTCAAAGCAGCTTTACAGAAAATGCATGTCTATATTACAATTTAGAGTTATCTTTTATAAGACACGACTGTGTCCAAGTTATGCATTTCATAAATGTACATATACAACTCACACAGTTAGCTAATAATGTATTCATTTAAACAATGTATTAATGTAAGGCAGAAACAATGAGCTCATTAAAGTAATGAATACATGTTTGTTAACAAATGATTCGAATATATAGAAAAATGTAGCATTGGTGCAAAGTTGTCCACTAACCTGTTCTCCATTGAGCCACAGAGCCTCAGCTAGTTCCAGGAACACAGATACGCAGTCGGCCGAGTTGAGCTCAACTCTCTTACTCTGTCTTTTGGCTGAAGAGCCTGCTCTCTTCACAGCGCACAGACTCATGGCCATCTGCAACGTCTGAATGGCCTCCTGAAGCTGCCCCATCTTCCTCTGAGCCTGAGCCATTATCAGGTGATACAGAGGATGCTCGCGGATCTAAGAAAAATAGACCTAATATTCAGTCCCATCAAATCCAATGATTTGACTCTGCACTAAGAGAGTCCAATATGGCTGGCAGTGGGGATCCGTCACCTCAAAGTTGTGGCTGAGGCAGAGTTCCAGAGATTGGGAGGAGAGCTTGAAGTTGCCCTGCATGAGATGTATCTGAGCCATGAGGAGATGGGCATCAGCATGAGTCGGGTTCTGATCCAAACAATGCTGCAGACTGCTGTGGGCCGCCTCCATGTCTCCTGCAGGAGGACAACTCAGCTTAGCTGGGTGATGACATCACTGTTTTCTAGACTCATTTCATAATTGATGTACTTTACAGTTACTGAACCGAAATGAATCAACACTGAACTGATTTCAACTGAATAACGACTGTTTACTATTGTTGTTTTAGAGCTGCTTAACTGTTTGCATCATTGAATTTTATTTTCCTGTTATTAATGTGAAGCTGCTTTGAAAAATGTATTGTATAAAGTGCTATATAAATAAAGGTTACTTGACAACAAATGAAGAGAGCACAAGCCAGACTAACTGGGTGAATTGACCAAAAAAGGAAAAAAATAATCATATTTTGCATGAAGAATAGTTATTAAGCTGATTTTTAGGACCATTTTGCATTGTAACATTACTGTAAAAATTACTGTAACAGTTACTATTCAATTTAAATTAACCAGCAAGTAAAACAGATTATGGATAAAACACTTTGCAATTTGTGTATATGATTTTTTTTTTCTTTATGATAATGATACTTTCAAGGAAATTATTTGCTTACTTGTCATGCAACAATAATGTCAAAATGACATTAAAAACATTTTTTGTTAAGTGAAATAAAATAAACGTTGAAAGATAAAAACTTAAACCTAATTTATTTTAGCTAGCTGCCAAAGCAAAATGTCTCATTTCCATTTAGTTTAACTTGTACTAAAATAACTCAAATTAAAAATGATAAAAAAAAAGGTATACACATTTAAAAAAACAAAAACAACCAATAAAAATGACAAAAACGCAAAAAAACTATTTGAAAACAGAAGATACAAAAATAAAAACGAATTAAAAAAATTATATATATATATATATATATACATATATATATATATATATATAAAGCTATAACAGTATCTCAAAGATAATAACTTATCTGCCTGGAACTGAAAAGCATGAGAGACATTTGACATTTGATTTCAGCTTGTAAAATAAAAGAAACCAATAAAATCCGACCTATCAGAAAATCTCAATCAGACATGCACACACCTGACTGAAATCGGACTTTGGCCATTAGAAAGCCGGCCTGCAGCAGACCAGGGACTACTTTCACCACTGTGTCCAGCACAGACGCGCAGTGCTGCAGCTGAGGTGACGGAGGCTGACCTGGAGCTGGAGGCTGCAGAGAGAACATCAGTCAACAAACTACAACAGAAAACCGGAATCATGACAGACTCCGAATGAAGGCTATTCTGTCTGATCACTAGGGTGTTGCTAGGCATGTTAAGGGTGGTTGCTATTGCCTTGCAAGGCAGTTACTAGAGTGTTCTGATTGGTTGACAGGCAATTAATAGAAATCTCAGGGTGTTTGGTATTGCTTTGCAAGGTAGTTGCTAAACAGCCCCTAGAGTGTTCTGATGGCTTGCTAGGGAGCGCATGGGAGGGAAGACCTTGGCGGGAGACAGTGCCAGGTATTCCTTGGCGATCTCGAGCAGGAAGTCGGGGTTGAGCTTCTCAAAGTACTCAACGCTGAGAGGCAGACCCTGCAGGGCGGAGAAATGTGTGTCCACTGTGTCGTTTAACAAGTTGGTCGCCTCGTCTGGGGGCCGGCGCTTTTTCACAGCCAACAGCGCTCGCAGATACAGCAACTCCTAACACACACAAACACACGTTAAACAAACCTTAAAAGATCATGCATGTGCTTTAATATGTCATGTGCTAGCTAAATCATCGGTTCACTAATGTCTTGTGCGGTTTAATTGCTCAGTTAAAGCTCAAAATAAAAGAGAAATGTTTTTGGTTTCGTTTTTACTAAATTCTGTTCCACTACAAATACAACATGGCAGCTGTTTTTTGCTAAGCAGATGTGCATTTGTGTAAATGTGTGCTAAACTGCGCCTCAGTTTGTGTAAACAGGCCCTATTACGTACTTTGGATGACTTTAACAGGTAAACACAGCATAAGTGGATTAATAAACCAGGTCTCTGTTGAATATGAGTCAAAAGATAAACAGTCTACAAAAAAACACTTTATCTCTCTCTTACTTCATTCTGTGACAAGAATTCTGGAAAGAGTCTGTGCAACATTGTTCGAGAGCTCATGTTGATTTTTAAAGTAAGATAGTATGTGATGTAAATGCTCTCTCACCCCTGACTTGCCAATGGACTGCTGGATCTCTGTGAGGAACTCCAGCTGCTGTTCTGCATCCTCTAAGTGTCCCTCCATTAGCTGACACCTGATGATACCTGCACAAACAACACACCAAAAACAATGCTCTTTTCTGCTATTTTAATGCTCTATCTAGTAATCCATTTTAAGCGTTAAAAAATATATATGTCAGGCATCCTAGACAGAGAGATTTTAGTATTTATATAATATTCTAGTATTTATTTATATTTTAAATGAGCTTTTATTATTTTTATGTTTTCAGATTTCATTATAATTGTAGTAATTTTGTTTTGTGCTTTTGTACATTTTATTAGTTTTTGAATATTTCAATTTAACTTTCATTTTTATTTCAGTTTTAGTATTTGTAGTACTTCAAACTAAATAAAAATCAGTTATCTGATATTCATATTTATTTCCTACACATTTTCCATTCTAATACTTTTCCAGACTCAAATTTCTAAACCTCTCTTTTCAGACCATATTTAACATAAATAGTTCATACAGCATTACATTTGTTATTTAGTACAGTCATCTGAAAATATTCTTATTTTCTCAGGTTTTTTCATTGGCTTTCTCAAAATGATGACAAAACGAAAACGCTTTATAACCTGCATATATTCAACTCTGACACATCGGTTTGATACTGTAATTGTGGTTTGATGTTGAAAGTACAAAAAAAAAGTACAGTCTGATTGAGATTGTTTGCTCCTTTATCTGTTGCGGTGAAGTTTAAAAGAGACTTGCTTATGGTAAAAGACAAAGAGCCTGCGTAAAGAAAATGTGTGCCTTAAATTTATTCAATTGTGTTTAACAAAAATTTTGCCATGAAAACCCTCTGCTTTTATGATAAATTTATTTTTAAATTAAATTCTTAATTTTATATTTTAGAACAATGAATAGGGTCAATAGTCTGGAAACAAATATTTTTCCATACTTATCCAGACCTAGAAATGACTCCCAAATGTCTGACAAATCCCATACTTTTCCAAACTGCATAGGAACCCTGTGTTTAGAATTTTTAGTTAAAGGGCACCTATTATGGAAATTTGAAAATTACCTTTCATGTAGTGTGTAGCATAGATCTAAGTCAGGGATCGGCAACCCAAAATGTTGAAAGAGCCATATTGGACCAAAAAAAAAAAAAAAATCTGTCTGGAGCCGCAAAAAATTAAAAGCTTTATATAAGCCTTATAATGAAGGCAACACATGCTGTAGGCTAAGTGTTATAGTAGCTTTATTAGCCCCCTAGTATCAAAATGATAAGTAGGCTACAAATTAGAGCTTAGATCGGGCCCAAAAAATCAAACCCGGCCTGGCCCGACACATTAAACGTAATTATGAGCCCGAGCCCGATTTTAACCCGACCATTTTTTAATGCGTGGGTCGTTATAACTGACGTTCTCAACTTTCTTTCTCCCGCTCGCAACATTTATGTTTTGTCCCGTTCCCCGCCCGCAAATAGACTTTTTTCTGTAGCCTACCTCCAAATATTTTCAAGTTAGCCTACGTGTCGCCACCGCATCCTCCTGATAAATTATTTGTTATTAAAGCATTACGACACAAACCACTGTTAATTTAACATAAAAGCAAGCAGTTTACTGCGTGCATGGTTTGGCATGACTGAATGCGCGCTTTCTTAATAATTCCTAAAAAGCTGACAGTTCATCACGATCTCACACATCTCTGTTATTATCAATGACGCTGACTGCACAATGAATCTTTCATAATATCCACACTTTGTTCGTTATAATTAGAGGATTTGCCAGCATACAGAATTCAGCACTGAACAAAAAAGTCAGTTTTGAGCGGTGAGGGGAGTCACCGAATCTTAAATGCTTCTGATTGGACATTGCGTTCAAGAAATCAACACATATGTCTGTGATTGGCTATATCGCTCAACCCTGCAAACATGTTATGAATAGAAATTCTGGCCTGTAAATCGTTTCTATTTTGTTTTAGTAGAGTGAGTGCATTACCGCACGCGCCCGCGTTCGCACTCGGCCATCAAATCTAGTCCCGCGCCGCACTCTATTGCGTTGGGAGTGCTCAGCTATCTTTCTCTTTTTCCCCTTGGGATCCATGGCCCATGACACACCCGCCGGTTTGTTTGTTTGTCAGCCACCGGTCTGGCATCACGCTGATTTGACAGACACGTGTGTCACAGTCTATGACGTAAATTCTTCGTTGAGAGAAATGTTGAAATTAAATATTTATTATACACATTTTTACAACGTTGAAAAACTTTAAGAATGTTTGTCATGTTTTTCCTCCTACAGAAATTATATTAAAACAAAAAATATTTTTTCCATTTTCAAATTTTTGAAAAAGCTCCAGGGAGCCACTAGGGCGACGCTTAAGAGCCGCATGCGCTTAAGAGCCCCGGGTTGCCGACCTATGATCTAAGTGAACGAAAACATCCTGCAAAGTTTTAAATATGAAAGTTCACTGTATACAAACTTATTGTTTCTCAAAAGTAAGAGTTGACTTTGAGTCGCTGATATGAATCGATAGACGAACGATGCTTTTTCTCTATCTAGATGACGTCAACTTGACAAGTTATTTGAATAAGACACGCCCACTCATTGCGCGCGCAGACACCAGGGTAAACTTGAAAACGTCACGTCGACAACAAGACGCTGTGTTCTGAAGTAGAGTTGTGACGTTCGCGAACGAACCGATTCTTTTGAACGGCTCATAAACATGAACGATGGGAGCCGAGTCGCGGCTGGAGGGGAGCCGTTATTTCTGTCGTTCTTTTTTTCCTATGCGTGTTTCACACATATGCACACAAATTAGCTCTTCCGTTATAGGGGAAGGGGCGCTACTGCCTAACAGCATGATGATAGTTGTGCACGCGCGCGCATCCTTTACGTGAGTAATCCAGTGGAAAAAAAAAACCCTACGTGCCTCTGTCATTGGGTAGGAGCGGAGCCAATGACTTGTGCACGCTGCTGTCACATGGTACTCCAGTTTAAAAAAAAAATTATTGTATCCACAGTAAATATTTACAACTTTAAACTTTAGTTTAGTAACTTTAGTTTTTTATCAAAATGTTCTTGTGTGATAAGAATGTTCTTGTGAGGAAGTGTTAGTGTTTGTAGTAAAATATGTTTTGCACAGAAATTCATTGCAGCCGGCTTTGTTTTTGATGTTTATTTGTGAGTAGGTATTGTATGAATAACCAGAGGTGGAAAGTAACGAATTACATTTACTCGCGTTACGTAATTAAGTAGTTTTTTTGTGTACTTCTACTTTTTAAAGTAGTTTTTAAAATCTGTACTTTTACTTTTACTCAAGTAAGTTTTGTTTGAAGTATTTTACTTCGCTACATTTGAAATCATATCCGTTACTGAGTAAAAATAATAATACAAGGGAGAAAAAAAAAAAAATCACACTCCGGAAACTACTGCATTGGTTAAAGGGCGGGAGAACAAACGCGCAAGAAAGGTGACGCAGACCCAGCTGAAGCTGAAAGCGAAGCGCCCTCGAATTCTTATGAAGCGGATTATGGCCAGTACGAAAATACTTTGTAGAAAAAAAACGTGGTTGTCCTCGAGGATAAATATCCAATTTGCAAAAAATGTGGACGCAAAGTGGCTGCAAAAGGAGGATATACATAGGACACACCATCCCTCCTGCAGATAAAGGTATGTCCCGATTATAATTTAAGGCCGAATAATTTACGTGATGCAGAGGGAATCCCAGAATCCAGTCATGAAAATGGAATTCACATAACGCAGATGTCACGTAAAACACGCAAAATAATGGATGCATGAATACATGGAAAGTAGAACTGTGCAATAAATCCAATCGCGACATGGTCTTTGAATATTTAAGCACAAAAATACTGCATGTAAATATATCCCTATTTGTTGTTGACTGAGTGGCAGAAGAGCTGCTGCGTGACTGGAGTTAATAGGGGAAACTGCGTTAACGCGAGTAAAACAAACTATTATCAGTTTAAACTAAAAGTTGGACTCGATATAGTGTTCCTTACAACTTATCAAAGATCCAGTGATCCATGGATATTGACATGCAGCCAGGAATCGTGTTTCCTGACATTTATATGTGCCTGATTTCGACGCCGGGGAAATAAATGAAGAAAATTTGCCTGTAAACGTTTTATATAAATACAATATAGATAGGTCTAAATCCGAGTGATCACTTACATTAATGTTATACTGTATATCATCATATCGTCCAGCCCTAAAACTTGTATAGTTTTTTGTCAGTGTTTATTTAAAAACATCCAATTATGCAGAATATAGTCTGTTCTGTAGCTTTTTGCAGTCTGTAAAAATATACAGTACCTCAGATTTCTGGTCAAATCTAGTTGTACAGTCAATCGCAAAGCTCTTTCCCGTTTTAGATGTGTTTTGTGTGATTTTCACGGCATTCACGCTGAAAACAAATGCTGCCGCTCAGTCTTTTTGCCACTTGTGGGCGTGACCGCATTCACTCCGGCCGACGGTGACGTCATACGCATACCCTCTATACTCAAGTAGGCGTGACGTTTCATGGTGTGTTCAGCGTCTCACAAACAATTTGAGGATATGAATACATGAACATTTCCAGAGCTGCTCTTAGAGAACGCCTAATGAGCATTTTCATCATTTTATTTGAGAAAAACAAAACCATTGTCAACTAGGCTACACTTTGAAATACTTTTCTACATTTTTGGTCTTCACTACAACCCGTCAAAATAAAAGTTCGGTTTTACTAGGCGAAATTATGACAAAAATATATTACTATTCTACTTCTCAAAATAATAATAATAACAACAACAATAATAATACATTTTCTTTAAACATTAAAGAAATATATTTTTTGTCCATGGTTTAATTTAGTAAATCCGTTTTTGCAGCGCTTCCCCAAAAGGACACAAGTTTAAATTTAAATTTGATTACCACCGTTTTTGATAATATATTTTGGATTAAATCATAAAAAGAAACATTCATTTTCTGAATAAATACATTTCATAGGACAATATTATTCTTAAACATTTTAATAAATTATTAACGTTAAAAATAAGTTGTTAATCTAATTCATTATCAATTATCAAATTTAATTGATTAGACATGTTTTATTGAAATTGAAATTTTTTAATTAACAAAACAAACAAATGGTTTCAAGTTTGTTATAATAAAAGCAAAAAAACAAACAAAAAAAACTGTTTTCATTCATTTAACTGTCATTTTAACTGATGATAATAATAATAATAATTATAATAATAACCATAATTTAATACAATTTATTTATTTAATAATTGATTAATACTGTAAACCGTGATATTTTCTGAGACGTTATCATACTGTGAAAATCTCCTACCATTACCACCATACACGGGAGAGTCCCCCACCCCCGCTGTTAAAAAAGTAACTCAGTAACTTTTACTCTGAGTACATTTTAAATAAGCTACTTTTTACTTTTACTTGAGTAGATTTTTTGACCGGTAATTTTACTTGTACTTAAGTAAAATTTCATTGAAGTAGTAGTACTTTTACTTGAGTAGAATATTTTATTACTCTTTCCACCTCTGTGAATAACATAAGTCAACATAGCTTTACACATACACACACTTTGTACTAAAGGTAAATCCAAAATAGTGATGTCACTTTCTAAGCAGAGGGATGTTGTGCAACCCTATGGAATATAGTCCGATAATGACGATTGCTTTACAAACATACATGCTTTCAAGTGTGGATTCGCGAGCCGGTTGATACTGAAGGAAAGTTCAGTACCAATTTTATTTGGATCAGCTTCCTCCTCCGAATCACAACCTGTAAGTATTATTATTAATTGTGCTTTTATGTGTTTTGTAGCATGCTCAATAAGTATTTGTGTGTGTTGTGTAAGTTACGCTCAGCGCAGCTTCTAGGTCTCCAATGTATTTTTTTTTTAAATATGTGAAATGTATGTCGTTGTGAGTTTTCATAAAGAATAGAGCAATACCTTGTAGTACTGCGGCAGTGCTTTATCAATACATTTATGCGTTGGGCTAAAGCAAACAATAACTGATTGGGTCATCTGGCCAATCACCGCAGATTAGCGTCACGCAAAGGAGGGGTTTGGAAAAATGAGTCGTTGAACGAATCATTTGGGAGTCGGTGAGCAAATCCGGTAAAAAATAAATGCATATTATAAGGCAACAAAAGTGTTTTTTGTCATTGCATGCATGTAAAACTGTTGTTGGGGACTCCCAAAACAATATATTAGGAACATTTTAAATGCCATAATAGGTGCCCTTTAACACTAATCTTAGATAATCCTATGATTAAGTTATTAGAAGTTGAAACATTCTTTAATAGATGGTTTGATTTGAATCGCTCACTTTAGTTACATGCATACGCAAAGCATGTTCTGAGGCACAATGCGAATGCAGCATCTTGAGTGGCATTGCTTTTATGAGATGATGGCAACAGCAATGATAAAAGTTTATAAACTCTCCAACTCAACATTTAAAATCTGAATAAAAATGTATTCCACTTATAGTTCATTAGTGTAAGTGTAGGCTGTTTGCAATTGCCACTTTGTAAATTAATATAGAATATACAGTCAAATATGTGCATTTATTAACATTTTTTATGACAACTCTGAATGTGACCCAAGCACTTATTTTATAGTTTATATAAGTATTCATTTATTTTTCCTTGTGGCTTTCAAACTGCTCTCACCCATTAAAGCAGGGACGCTGCTCTCATCGAGAGTCATTGCTGTCTTGTACCATTTCATGGCCTCTTTCACCCTTCCCAGCAGAACCAGTTGGTAGCCCATCTCTGTGGCCAGCTCAGAGTCGCCCGAGGCCTGTGTAAACGCCCGCTCCACCATCCTGTGAGTGTGCTGAAGAATCTTCTCAGCTCTTCCACACTGCAGAGTGATCAAATATTCACTATATTACATCTACCTGCAGCATCACTTATTTTGTCCTACAGGAACTTTTCACAAAATGCGTTATTTCCTATTGAATGAATAAGGCATTTATAGCACTTTACAATGTACTATTGTACATTGATTATTTTTTACATTCTACACATGCCAGATGTCAGAAGGTCATTGTGAATCGTTTCATTGTCATTGTGAATCTTTGTGTGTCTTTTCTCCTTAGATGTCCCTCTAATGTCATATTTAGGAGTGAATCACATTTATATGAAGTGTATATATAATAGCATGTGGCAAAAGCCAGCTGGTGTGTGATTCAAAGGATTCTAACATTCAAGTGAAAATTAATCTTAAATGGTGATGATCTGTTTGTGTAGTTGAGTGTCTCTAATCTGAGTATTACCACTCGAGTGAACGCTAAAGACATCCTGTAGAAGAGCTCCGGATTGTTCAGTTCTTGAATGTCCAGATTACTGATCAGATTTGATAGTTGGTTTACAGACTGTAAAAAGATAAAGAAAATGAATGAGAATCATAAAAAAAAAAAATAATAATAAAAAACATGCACTACTGGGTAGGCAAGATGTTTGAATCTTACCGACCCACAAAGGCTACATTTATTTGATCAAAAATACATTCAAATCAGTACAACTCTGAAATATTGTTACAATTTAAAATAACTCGTTTCTATTTAAATATTTTTTAAACATGTAATTTATTCCTTTGATGCAAAGCTGAATTTTCAGCATCATTACTCCAGTCTTCAGTGTCACATGATCCTTCTGAAATCATTCTAATATGCTGATTTGTGCTGCTGAATATCATGTGAAATCCATGACACATCATGTTTTTAGGATTTGTTGATGAATAGAAAGTTCAAAAGAACACCATTTACTTCAAATAAAGAACTTTTGTAAAATTATTTGATTATGTTTTTACTTATTTATTGCCTTCTTGTCGAAATAAAAGTATTCATTCCTTCTTTTTTTTTTTTTCTTTTTTTTAAATCTAACTGACCCAAAACATTTGAATGGCATTGTATATAATGCATTTCCTAATGCATAATCAAAATCACAAAATATGGTTCACAAATGAAATGGTTAATACGGTATACACAAATGTTGACTGATTTATCGTTTACAAATTAAATGTTAAATCTGCATTAGTAAAATCACACATTTGTGATGATTACCTTGATTTATATCATACCTCAGTAAGTATCCGTCTCTGCTTTCATCTTTCTCTTTCATTTTTCCCACCGCATTCAAGCAAAAACTTACATTAAACACTTCACTATTAGAAAGTTACAGGCCTTGTCTCTCTCCTCCCATTCAGCAAAAACACGAACGAGTTGTTTTCAACCAGGTATCATCTTTCCTTTCACAGAACACACTGGACTATAACCAATCAGGTTTTACTCAACCGAGGCTGCTCTGCTGTCGGTTACAGAAGTTTTATGGATTGCAAAAGCTGATTCCAAATCACCAGTTCTCTTTCTGCAAGATCTGCAGCTTTCGACTGTTAATCATTAGGCATTACTGGAACTCCACTTTGCTGGTTTGAAAATGACCTCACAGGTAGGTTGTACAAGGTTGCCTGGAGAGGGGAGGCATCCAAGCACATCACCTGATCACTGGGGTACCTCAGGTATCAGTTCTCAGACCTCTCCTCTTCTCCATATACACTACATAACTTGGTCATGGTTTCTCCTACCATTGCTATGCTGATGACACACAGTTCTAATTTTCATTCTGACTCTTCTGAGCAATGTGTCCTTTATGAAGGACTTAAGCCACACTGAAATGTGATAACTAGAAAGGAACAAAATTCAAAGCAATGCTTTCTTTTTATTTGCAATCCACTGAATAGGTATTTGTGAATCATCCTGAGACTATCTATAAATGATACTTCTGGCATTTGATCTGTGTAAACACACGCATGTTAGTAATGTCATACCTCTGCAACGTCTCCTTCCCTGCAGAGAGAGTGCAGAGCCAGCATCCTCAGACCCTCCAGGTTATTTTTATCTCGTTGGAGAAGCCTGGAAAATGTAGAAGATCAGGGAATTTAGACTAAAGTATGTTTATGTGTAAAACAGATATTCTGAGACATGCATCCATGTCTTTATTTAAAGCAAATTTTCCTGAACATTTAGATATACATTTTGAATATCCATAATAATCATTACTTTATTCTGAAATGAACACCACATTGTTTAACATCTTTGCATGTTTATTTGAGCGAACTTTTTAGTAACTCACACACAGCATCTGCTTTATTCAGACTGATGAAAGTCTTTATTCAGATTTTGTCATCTGTTTTTATTGCAATACAATCCATTATATTGTTTTCATGCTACAAAAAAAACTTTTGACAGACATTTTTGGGGTTAGAATTGTTAAGTGCAATTCATTTCTGTGAATCAGTTCAAACTGTCAATTTCAATGAATAATTTCAAAGCAAATCACTTTGTTTATGTCACTCAAAACAATTGGTGTGGAAGTTCTTGCAGGGTATTTTTATGTATTAAAATGATTTAATAAAAATATACAAGGTAAGTATAGCCGTTTATTAGTACTCGTTATATTCATGCATTTAAATTAAAATGATTAAATATCATTCTTTCATTAATTTAATAGAAAACATGCCTTGATTACTTTACTTCTTACATAAACATTTAGATAAATCTTACAGATTTATCTCAATTTAGATAAATTTGGCTATAATGACTGTTTAGTTGAAATATTTTTCACTCAGAGGGACCATAAATCACTCTTTTAAGCCATTTCAGAGCAAAAACAAAGTAGCTTGACACAATCCAGCTCCACCTGAGAGAACTGGTTTTCACACAGACCCTTTGAGGTCTCGCCGTGGAGTTCGTTCGTACAGCTCTTAGTGATCAGCCTAAAAGACCCTTTTATTCTGTCGCTCACTGGCTCTCATCCTACAGGGTAAGAGAAACAATGATCCAGTCTCTCTGTAGAGATCCGTGGAATCTCATCTAATTTCCATTTGCACTTGAATGCAGCTCACCTCTGAAAGCCTTTGAGAGCTTTTGGAGTGTATTTAAAAAGCATGAAGATTACCCAAACCATAAAAAACAACAACAACATCTAATAACATGAAGATCTACGATGTTAAGAATGGAGTCTTACCTCTGAGCGGCATCAACAGTTTGTTCCCAGTCCTGTAGAGTCAACAGCAGCTTCATCTTCTTGACCAGGGCAGGTAGAAAGGACGGGTAACTCACAATCACCTGGTTAATGGTCTCTAAAGCCCCAGAATAATTCTGACGAAATTCATAATATTGTACCTGACAGAAAGATACAATTAGAACATTACAAAACAAAACAAAAAATTGCATTTGTTGTACTGCCTTTAATTTATGCACAAACATTTTTTTTATTGTCATAAAAATAGTCACAATGTTAAAAAAAAAATCCTAAAACAGGCATCATTTTTCATAATGCATCACATCATTTCTTAGGTTTCTATTTTTATTTTGTGGTAAAATGAGCAGAGATTATGCTGAGATTCACTCTAACATTTTTCAGGACATCAGCCACTGAATGTTAACTTTTAATTGATTCTACATAGTATATAAAATGTATTTTAACATTAAAAAAAATTACACACATCACCTTTAAGTTGTAAACCTTTTGAAAAATGAAAATCAAAAATGTGCACACATCTTATAAGTGAACATCAATCTGTATATTTCTGTGTGCTGAATTATTAAAATGGTCATCAGAAATAGAGTTACCTTCCCCATCAGAGCAAAAATGTCACTTTTCTCCTTCAGGGCCTCGTCAAAGTACTTCCCAGACTTCTTAGCATCTTTATTCGATCGCAGATCAATCCAGCCTTTCAGAACAATTCCCTACAAAACAATGATCCCAATATTAAATAAACAGCTAAATAAGTGACACATTTTTGTAATTGTAAAATTGTTTTATTTTATGTCTGAATAGTTTTTATTCATTTTTATTTCAGTTTTTGTTATTTTAGTACATCAAGTTAAACTACATAAAATTGCTGAATTAAAATGATTTTTTAATATTTTATTTTATGTCAGTTAACGTTCATTTTATTTCAAGTAACAAAAGTGTTTTGTTTTTTTTAACCCCTTAGCTGTCACCCCCCTTTTAGAATGGGGGTTAAAATGCACTGTTCAAACTTAAATGGTTGTAATTCAAGAATGCTTTGGAATATAGACCTAAATTTGGTCTTGTTTTAAAGGAAACACTCAGCAGATTATTGCTGAAGTGAAAACACTTCAAAAAATGAAAGTATGAAAAAGTTATGGAAGTTTAAATTTACAGTAAATCAAATATACTGTACTATATGTTTTTTTATTTGATATAAAATATATATTTTACAAAATATTTTTTGCCATAAAATTACTATAAAATCAAAGCCATATATCTAACCAAGTTATGTTCCAAATTTGAAGTTGATATCACAAAAATTGAAGTTCCCATGAGATTTTGTTTGGGCGTAGTACCAAAAATAGCCACCGGGTGCCATTGAATTCCATCGAATTTAGTTGTATACATTCTGCCTTAACAACTTAATAAATTTCTGTCCAAATATCAATTCTGTCACAAAATTTGGAACCTTGAGACTTAGACCTTTCTGACAATATGTGTTTTGTCAAGATTAGAAAAGGTTTTGATCACAAATTATGAAATATAATGATGCCCAAAAGGGGTGGAGCCTGATAAAATATTTTAGAGTACCGTTTCTATGGTAACGCAACGTTCAATTTCAAAACGGGTTTCACAGGATAAATTCTGAGTTTGTAAGCTTTCAAATGATACCTAATTTATGATAACTACTAAAATATGTGATATAATAAAAAAGGCGATAAAAAAGATAATATTATATTTTAGAGGATAATATACATATTATACTTTTTAGAGGATATTAATATTATATTATAATTTTTTTTTTCAAAAATACTAGATTATATGTTTTATCATGAACTTTTAGCATGAAAACCAAAGTTTCAATTATTAAAGGTGTGTGCGTCAACTTTTTGTGACAAAGGTCAGAACTCCTGTTATGATGCAGATTTTTTTGAGGTGCACTCTTGTCAACAAATCATCGGTTACTCTTCCTACATAATTTGTAGCAAAAAACAGCAGTCAAATATATATTTAGCAGTCTTAGACCTTTCCAACGATATATAGTTTGTCATAATTAGATTAGGATTTAATAGTAATATAGCGAAGTAAAGTTAGATATCCCGTATACGGGATGATCATTTAGTGTTTTATAATCACCATGACTGAATGGGCCAAATTTCACCCAAAATGCATCTTATTGCATATAACTTTCATCCTGCTATCAGACTTATGCCACTGACCACTACGACACTGGCAACTTGATCAGGCTTTTCCCATCATGAAAAGCTCCCTCAGCAGAAATATATAGGGCAGATACATTAGAAAAGTTCACCTCTTTAGAGCCGTTGGAGATCTTGATCATTCTGTCCACATACTCTCTGGCTTTGTCATTGCGACCCAGAAGCCACAGTAGCATGCCAGCGTAATACAGAGCTTTAGGACTCGCCGTCTTCCTCTCCTCCTTCACCCTTCCATCCAACTCCTGGATGACATCGCGGTCTGCAGGCAAGTCAAGTTTTTGTCATTATTTATTCATTCTCGTGTCTTTTCAACCCCGTATGCAAATATTTTCCCATGCAATACAAATGATTTTAAAGAAACAAGATGCAAACGACCAACCAGGGTTTGGTCTTTTCTTGTGGGCATAAACCATAGCCATTAGCACACAGAGAGAGACGTCTCCTCTCGCCTTCAGTTGCTCCAGCTCCTGAATAGCATCTAACACTTGATCTGCAACCATAAAATAACAAAGGAACACACACGCAAAAAGGGTATTAGACCATTTCTCAAGATGTCAAATAAAGACAAACAGTGTTGGGGGTTACATGATCAGATTACTTTTTCCAAGCAACGCATTACTTTTAAATTTACAACAAAATATCTGAGTTACCTTTCACACAAATTACTTTGTTTTCTTATTTATAACGGAAAGAAATCTGAAGTAAAGGTGCAGAGGCATTTGTGTGTGAATATGATGCTTATTATAGTTCTAGACTAAATGTGAGAAAGCATTTACTCTTCACACTTGCACAAAACAGATTCAGTAGTCTTCCAAATGAATCAAAACAGTGAAATGCAAACTCTGAATATTACGCAAATCTCCAATAATTAAATATGTTAAATAACACAAATATACTTTATGTATTTAATCTCACTTTATTAACCAATGTCTTTACTGCTGACCATCGATTATTTCATTCAACCATACGAATAAGAAAAAATGACTTTAAACATCATTTGCTGAAGTAAGAGTCTGCGTCCGAAATCACATACTCTCTTGAGTAGGTACTTATTTTGAATAAGTAATAACTTCACAACCGCTAATAATTATGTGCTATCTAGTATACATGTGTAATATAACTGTAGTCTGGACGTACTAAACTTGCCATGTTGCCCTTATAATATGACCAACCAGCGTCAGTTGTATTTTTGGCTTTTACATTTGCAAAAAATAAAACTTTTTTTTTATGCACTAGGCATTACTTTCCGTAAAAAAAGGTAACTAAGTAACGCAATTAGCTACCTTTTTAGGGAGTAGAGCAATATTGTATTGTATACTTCTAAAAATAACTTTCCCCATCACTGAAAAAGATAGTAAACGGTGGGTTTTCCTCACCTTGCATGATCAGCCCATAAGCATGGAGGAATGTGAAGATTGGATCATGACTGAATTTCCGTTGAGCTTCACTGGAAACATCTACAACATGACTGGAGTATTTTTCCTGGCAGTAGTATAAGATCAAGGCCTGAAATTGGCAATAAAATCAGCAGGGTTAACTGAAAATATCAGCTTACTTTAATGCAAAGCTGATTAGTTGAATCAATGACAATAAAACAGAATTTTGCTCAGTCCCACAATGCATTACATTTTAATTATCCTAATATATCGACAAAGCATATATTATTAAACACAAATTTAAAGATAAAAATCAACTATCAATTTATTAAAATTGCACATATAATGCACACTGCAAACTTAATTATAAAGCATACTGTATTATATTTTATACATAATTTTCTAAGGCCTCTAATTTATTAACATGATCAAAACTTTGCTGAAAAATCCGTTCCATATAAACTACTACATGCCGTCTGTCGTCTGATTGATAGTTTAATACGTTGATTTACACAAGTAAAAGCCTCTTAATAAAATTGTAAAATCTTCCCTGTTCAGCTCGTGGTTCACGTGTATTCTATTCAGTGAAATCTTTTAAAAAAAATTGTAAAGTAAATGTAGGAATAACTTTTATATTGTTAATATTTCAAGATGAACAACTTGATAATCCATACATATTTTTTTTAATCATTAAAATGTCAGTATCAAATATGATCCATCAGGCTTTTGAGGGACGTATGTATATTTGTTCATCTCTCAATTATCATTGCATTATAGAGTATGTTTTGCCACCACACTAAAAACTACAGAGCTTTGATAATAAAAAATGAAGCATTTTAATATCATCTTACTAAGACATGTTATTGGGTGATATAATTACAATTGATATTTATATGCATTTTACAGAATGTCAGTAACCTTCTATACTGTTATAAAGATCTAATTGATACAAGCAATCAGAATTTCATCTTACTTTTGGCCATATGAATAACAACACCTGCTCCCAATTTCATATTTTTGCTCAGTTTGGGAATAAAACTCCATATAGTATGAGCTCCATATTCTCTATCAAGATATGAGCCATAACAGACTGATGCATCAAATATGATACATAACATGAAGCACACGCAGTTTCTTCTTTTCTAACATATTTTGCCTAAAGGCTCAATAAACTGTTCCAATTAGAATATAATTTTCTGACTATTATTTCATGTCAGGCTTTTTTTCGTTTTCTAATCAAAATGTATGAAACAAATGCTTCAGTGAGAATGTTGTTTTAATTGGCATTTCTTCACCATCCCTTCTACAAGTAAGTTATTTCTACAAAACATGTTCATGCTCAGCTGCATTATGATTATTATTATGAGTGCTATGCGACCGTATTTCATGACTTACAAGCGTGCACTCCTCATCATCAACACCCGCCATAGTGTCACACGCTCCAGCTGTCAAAGCAACCCTGAAAATATACAAGAGAGATGGGATTTTCCACAACGATACTCTCAGAGATTCTTTCTATCCCGTTTTCGCCATCTTTGCAGTGGAGGCATCATAGTAACCAAACAAACTCCGCTGTTTCCGCTTGGAAACCAGGAAGTGACGAGTGGCGTAATTCCTTTTATCACCACAGGCGCCACACTCTCTCATCTTTATTTGTATAGCCTACGTCTACGCGAGTAGAATATTGCATTTATGAAGTGTATCAGATCATTCATATGACGTTTCCAACATCAAAATATTTTAAAAGGCAGCAACTGCTCTTAAGGTTTTAAGTTTAAATATATGTGATTTATCTAATAGATGTATTGTGTCCCTTTGGGAAACTGCTCCACAGTTCTTATATTTACCACAAGATGGCGGCCCACTCCCTTACATTTCTTCAACAAGTGTGACGCTGCATGATTTGAACCCTTTGAAATAAATAACGACTGCAGTCTAAATGGTGGAAAACCGCGTGTTGTTAATACATTCTGTAAGAGTTAAAATATTATGTTCTATTTGTAATGGTTTGAACTCTGTCTTTTGAGCATGGGAGTTTGATTTGGGAATGTGCCGTTGTGCGTTTAAAAACTGTGAAGAGATAAAACATGATATCCTGTATTTTTATTATCAAATTCTTTTTATAAACAACATAAGGAACCAGGAGTTTAAAATTTTATTAAACATAGGTGGAAAAAAAACATGCACAAGACAAAAGCCATGGTCATTCAATCATAATACCTTTCCTGTTATGCATTGTAATATTTACACAGTTTCCAATTTCTATGAGAAAAACAGCAACAAAGGAGAGAGAGAGAGAGAGTGTGTGTGTGTGTGTGTGTGTGTGTGTGTTTCAGAGTTACACGCCGTCGGTGTATGAGTGAGTGAGTGAATGGGTGAATGTGAGGCAAATTGTAAAGCGCTTTGGTGGCAATTGGGTCTGTGAAAGCGCTGTATAAATGCAGTCCATTTACCACTCTCAGAGGTTTACTCCAAATGTCAGAGGTCACAAAAGTACTGGAGTTTCAGTATGTGTATCCATAATCTTTTAAGTCTGTTCACTTGGATGATCACCTGACATAACTCGTTCACTGAGATGCTGGC
Source organism: Tiaroga cobitis (assembly GCA_030578255.1). Lineage (NCBI taxonomy): Eukaryota > Metazoa > Chordata > Actinopteri > Cypriniformes > Leuciscidae > Tiaroga > Tiaroga cobitis. The sequence goes on from CM060599.1 coordinate 49,988,673, forward strand.
TGCTTTTGCATTGATCTGCATGTAAAAGTGAGGCTGGGCTGTTTTGAATAGATGCAAACTGTGCTACTTCTGCTATGGTCGCTTCAGTAGGCCTATATATATACAGTACAACATTTTCCCTTCAGAAATCATTCTAATATGCTGATTTGCTACTTAAGAAAGATTTATTATTATCAATGTTGAAAACAATTGTGCTGCTTGTATAATTTTTTACAGATGATGCGGTATGTTTGGACAGAAGACGAGGCAGAGTTCTTTATTAAATTTATAAAAGACAAAAGAGTTACGGGAACACTGGATTCTAAACAACAAAGAAAACACCACAGCATTTTCGCTCAATTCATATGAATTAGTTTTACGATCTCTTTGTGAACTTTTTGAAAAGTCTTACAGGTTTGAAACGAGGGCGAGTAATGACATAATTTTATTTTTGGGGGGGAACTAACCCTTTAACTTCACTTTTTGAATAAAGGTAGGCTATTTATTTCTTTAAAAAAATGAACAGAAGGCCTTTATATGATATCTATGTTTTAGCCTAATGTGCAATATTTATGACTGGTAAATATATAGATATATGCATACATGTTTGACAGGTTGATTTATAATGGGTCATGTGTGTGAGTCATTTCATGAACTCTAAATCAGAGGCCATACGTTTGACTCCTGTTGTCCAGTTTTCATTGTCCGCAGAGCATGTGGGATGGAAATGTGCTCAGATCCTCATCAGTGTTAATGAGAGACTGTTGCACAACACAGTTTGAGCTCATTGATCGTGAAAGCCAGCGCTGGGTCTGTCTAAAGCAGCTGAGAAGAGCACTGTGACCTGGACACCGGCATCCCAAGCCCTGATCCCAGCCGACACACACAGGGCCGTGTCCTGTCCTAAAGGGGGCCTTTCCCCGGCCTGTCCGATAACATTCCATACACACACTGACAGATAATCATTATCAGCAACAGTCGTCAAACACACAGTGATCAGGCTGCTGTCAGCACATGCCGTCTATAGTGATACTTGTAGATTTCTCATTTTTAATGACTGAGAAGGTTTGTATTTTGGATGATCAAGACTTTGTGATGATTCTCTGCACATACAGTACAAGGAATCAGGAATTCTCTCTAACCGAGAACTTAAAGGTGCTGGTTTGCTAACTTCTTAGGGCACTTAGAGTACACACTAGAGGAAGCTCTGCATGTTAGATTCTCTTCAGGTCTTCCAGATGAAGGAAAAAAGTGTTTTCTCAGGTGAAACAGCTACTTTATGTTTCCACCCAAAGTTGTGAATTAAACTCAGACGTTTTTTTAATTTATAAAATTAATAGGCTGTATCTGCAATGCACTAAATTGATCAAAAGTGACAGTAAAGGCATTTATAATGTTACGAAAGATTTCTATTTTAAATAAATGCTGTTCTTTTGAATTTTCATTCACCAGTCCATTCATCAAAAATTCCTGAAAATAAATAGATAAATACATATTATATCAAGCAAGCAGCACAACTGTTTTCAACACAGAAGATTTGAATAATGGCTGCTGAAAATTCAGCTTTGCATCACAGGAATAAATTACATGTTAAAATATATTAACAGAAAACAGCATTTTAAATTGTAAAACAAAAAAAGTGCAATTTTTTAAAAAGTATTTTTGTTCAAATAAATGCAGCTTTGGTGAGCATATTAAAAATGTTACTATTAAAATAATACAATACTGTATTTACATTATTTACTGTATATTATACTATAATATACTATGCTGTCAGATCGATTAATTGCATAGAAAATAAACGTCTGTAAATATATGTATAAGCAACCGGGGAAACCTGAGACTCTTTTTTTCATAATGTATAGGCTGCGTTTCCATCCTATTTTTATGCGACAGCTACTCCAAAATTCACATACAATATGTGGATGGAAACATAGGAAGATTGGCTGCTGGTGAAGATGTTGCACTTTCATGACCTCAGTGTCAAAAGCACTTAAACACGTTTAGGCCAATATATACAATTACTCGGACAGCCCTGGCCTCTGATCAATAGCATATGAGTGCTCTTAGACATTTACAACAGCTCCTTAAAGAACATCCTCAAACCTTCTGACCGTAAGTCTGGTGGTTTAGAGGCTCCTCTCGGCTCCATTTGCTGGATGTGGTTTTCCTGTAGTTATCCTAATCAATAAATCTGGTGACCTCCACAGGACACACGGTAAGTGTCTCAAAGAATTTCATAGGCCTTTTAATAAATAAAAGCGACAATAAGTATTTAAATGGATCATTGAATATGTGTAAATAAAACTTTAATGTCTAGGATTGACATGCATCAGTCATTAAGCATCAGTCTGCTTTCTGAGCAACTTTGCAACTGCAGTTTGTCTGTTTGCTGAACACTGCAAGCGCCACTAAAGGTTTTACTGTAGTACACGTGTCAACTTAGCATTTTCTGCAGTAAATACATGAATACGTTCTAGGTAAGTTTAAGAACAAACACTTTGTATGTTTGGAATTTAATGTGGAACATTTTAAACAGTTTCATTATTATCATAACTACTTTATTATCTCGTGACCTCATCACATTGCATGTGTGTGTCAAACCCTTCTCATCTTGTAAATAAATACATTTCTTTTGCATTTTCAATTCAGTGCTGTTCAATTGAACTGCCCCACAACATCAGTTATAGACTTGGAGTAATGATACTGAAAATTCAGCTTTGCCTCACAGAAATTACATTTTAAAGGGGCCATGTGTAGAATTCAGAAACCCTTGTTTTTAGCGACACTGGTGGCCGTTAAGTGAACTGCAGCAGCATCTTATCGCTCTCACACTCGTGCACACGTAACATACAAGAGACTGAACGTGATTCAATGCACCGATATACTCACTGCATTCTTTGCTCAGAAGTAAAAAGAAGTAAGAAGAAGCTGTGATATACTGTTAACAAACATCCAGCCACCGTCCACACTGATGAGGGCGACGTTTAGATGAATATGTAAAGTGCTGTGCACTTTCCTAAATAACAAAATAAACACAACACAAACGTCAGTGGTGAGAAAACAGCAGTTCAGAAAGCATCTGATAGTGATGTGGATGTTTGAACCAGCTGTGCGATTCACCGGCATCATGTCGACACATGAGGTTATTAAAATTACACTTATGATAGTTTGATTATTAAGTATATTTGAGATTATAAAATGGTTAGTTCCAATCCTTGATTCTGATTGGTCAATAACTGTGCTTTATTCATGATAAAACACGGCTATGACCGCTTCACCCAACGGTTCTATTTATCACATGCGCAACACTGCAGCTCCTATGTTGTTTTTATTTGAGCTTTTTTAATGCATATTACACATTGGAACGTTGTTGCTGTTCACGGTCAGGGACTATTTTTTTCTAGCGGAAGGAAGGCTTTTAGTGATTTTACTTTATGAAAGTTGCACTAATACATTTTTTTTTTACTTTAATATTTTTTATTGTGTGGTAACCTTTTATAAAAGCAATAAGGTACTCGAGGCAAGTGCTGTATCGTGAATAAGTAGGCCTCCGCTCCGCTTCGCGTCGTGCCTAACAACGCCCTTCAGCCGATACAGCACAGCCTCTCGTACCTTATTGCTTACCTATATACTATATAGATCTGGCTATGTGAGACTGTAGTTTGAATTAAGGTTTTCTTTGCATGACACATTGACATTACAGTACAGAATGGCTCTTTCAGCATTATCCTGAACATTGTATAAGCATTAATTCCATGTGTCATAACGGAAGAGAGGCTCTCGGGAGCGTAAACATCAAATCCATCGGATTTTCTCGGTGAAACTGTCTCGAGTCCTTCACATAAAAATCAATACAGGCTTTCAACCTATAGGAATTTGGGAAGGTCTCGTTTTTAAGTTTCATTGCAAGCTGTTCACATCAGGAATACAAAAAGCAATTAATACATGTCTTACATATAGCCCCTTTAAAACATATTCACATAGAAAAGTTATTTTAATTGCATAATATTTCACAATATTACTGTTTTTACTGTATTTTTGATTATATAAATACAGCCTTGGTGAGCAAAAGATACTTCTTTCAAAAACATTAAAAACCTTACTTTTGAAATGATACTATTAGTAGACCGATATATAGGCTAGAGTATATTGGTATAATATTGTATCATATTATTAGTAAACTATTCCACATATACAAGGAAGACAAAACCAATTATGATTCATTATGCAAATAAATGTAAGAAAGAAGATCAAACCCAATACGAAATATAAGTTCACAGGAGATTTTCAAACTTTAATGTCCCCGTGAACCGGAAGTTGCAAACGACTTTTCTCCAGTGTTGTGACTTATTTCCGAGAGAAACGGAATACTAAATGAGGCGAAATAGTGGGTGTGGCTTTTTTCCGAACTAGCACCTGATTGGATCTAGAAAAGTAGGTGTTTTCATTCAGCCTGTCTACTGTCAGTTGGAGGGGCGTGGTTACGGATGTTAAGCAGACACCCAAACCGTCAAACCTACGTCATCAGGGAAGGTCCTCCAATGCAGAGGGGAGGGGAAATTTCAGATTTTGATTAAAGATTACCAAGCCAAAACATTTTTTTGTGTAGATTGACTTGCATGGATGAATTGTTCACCACAAAACGATCAATTTAGGCAAACAAAGTAAGTATGGTCAATTTTGAATTCATGGGGACTTTAAAATTTTCAAACATTTTCTTAGAAAGTAAATGTTTACAAACCAAAACTGAAATGATTGACAACCTAAAGTTAGCTTGATGTACACTAGTTTAAGAGATTTAGGACAAACCCTATCCAGAAACACTGAAGGAATAGAGCGCAGTTCTGCCTTGCAAACACTGTAACCATAAACATACGTGATGTTGCGTTACTAAGCAACAGCGCAGCAGAAACTGCAGCATCACTTCTCATCTGAAGAAGTGTCTGGGACCAGAGCTTGGGACGGGCCAATCACGAGGAGCCATTAGCTTCTGCAAATATACTGACTCGACCCACTACACCTCATCTGTGTCGGGTCATTTAAGAGCCTGGGTGAAACGTCTTATCAGGGAACGTCTGGGATTCGGTCACTTGCTTAATTGTGTTTTTCTTAAATTATTTAGTTACTGTCTTACTGATGGGCTCAAATGAGAGCAGTTTGTGAATCTAACTGAATTATTCTGCATTATCTAAAATGACCATTAGTGGAAAACGGAAATAAACACCACAAATGACAGGATAATAACCGGGTGTGGTGTGGTGAAAAACGAGAACGCTGGGGGAGTCTTATTGAATAAGCAGAAAATGGCAAGATCTTTATTTCTTTATGCTAGGCTTGGGGATTGAGTCATCTTCAAATAAAAGCTCATCACAGATCTCATATTAATAATTAATCAAATATTAATAGATTCAGCTGGAAGCTTCTGAGCCATAGATTGTCTTGATGGTTTATTTGAATGTATTTTGTGGCTAAATGTACTCTTCAATATTTGTGTTAGCTAATGATTCCTGGATTGAAATGATTTATTGAAAATATTTATAATCATGATTATATATACTGTATTTTCGGAACTATTATATATACCGATTATATATACTGAACTAACTGCATTTTCTGAAATGCACTTTCTGTAAAGCTGCTTTGAAACAATATGTAGCCTATTGTGAAACTGAACAGCGCTATACAAATAAATTTGAATTGAATTGAATGATTCTGGGACTTTTCTTTAAATTTAAAAATATGATTATTATTATTATTAATCTGACATGTTTCAATCAAGAAAACAAAAATATAATAATAATGAATATTGTTATTAAATGTATTAAGGTTTTTATTTATTAATACATATTTTTAATTTAATTAATTAATGTATTAAAATATATGTATTATTTTAATATAATAATAAGTATCATATTTGTTAATTTATTTATTTATAAATTATAAATAAATTATAATAGCCTAATTGTTATTAATTTGACATGATTCAATCAAGAAAAACAAAAAAAATATAATTATTATTATTATGATTAATAATAAAAAAGTCTTATTTTGATGCAATAATAATAATAATTGTTATTATTATTACATTTGCTAATAACCCTGCAAATCAAACAGAAGCATGGCCAAATTTGTTCTTCAACATTTTTGTTCTGTTGTGTTAAATTCTGGATTTGAATTATATTTTAATGTAAGTGTTCATGATATAATATAATTATGAGATTCTGGGAGTCTTCTGGAAAATAGGAATATCACACACACACACACACACACACACACACACATTTCTCTCTCTCTCTCTCTCATAGATATAGCCTATATGTATAAATAATTATTATGATTTTAATTTGCTCCTCAGCCTGCAAATGAAACAGAAGCATTAGATGGTTATGTGTGGTCAGGCATGTGGTGCTCACAGACGAAAGCTCTGAGGAAAACAAAAAAAGCAGCAGTTTCACATAAAAGCTCATTAGCAGAGAAACGGCGGTGTCCTGCGGAAGTGGATCTCGTCTAATGTTGATTGTGGTGGAGTTGAAATGGTCAGGACTGAAGTTACAGGAGCTCTAATGTGCTCGTAATTAGAGCGGACAGTCACTCGAGACCATAAAACATCTCTCTCTCCCCGAGAAACATTACTATGTGTTTACGAACAGACATCACGGCGTACAGAAGCTGTAAAATGTGAACACATTTAGAGGAATCATCACTTAGCAAACGGCCATCGTTGCCAAGAACATTCAAAATGTTAATGTGAGAAGATTCAAGACTTTTTAAACTTGATTTTTACTGTTTTTACACACATTTGAAAACTCTTTAAAGAGTAAAAGTGATATTGTGAAATTTATTCCTGTGATGCAAAAAGTTAAATAAAAAAATCGTAATTATTTCAAACCTTTGTGTGTGGTGTCACACAAATAACACACTTCACTTTAAACACTCGCAAACTCAAAAGTTGTGCAGTGTTAATTAGGTTTTATTTTAGTATTAATTTATAATATTTTAATATTTTTAGTTTTCATGTTATTTTTAGTCATTTTAACATGTGCTTTTGTCATTTTATTATTTTTTATTTAAATATGGCTATTTAGGTTTCATTTATTTTCATTTGAGTTTAGTTCATTTTAGTTTTCATTTATTTCAGTTAATCATTTTAGTGCTTCAAATTGTCCCTAGGCAAACATTTCAAATTTTCGTTTAATTGACGTTTTTCAACTAATATTTACATTTTATTTCAGCTTTCTTTCAATTAACAAACATTTTTCATAGTTTTAGGATACATTTACATGACAACGATGTACTAAAAACGGAAAAGTTTTTCCTTCGATTTTTTGCGCGTAACAGTTGCGATTCAAGTTCATGTGGGTCTGTGTAAATAGTTAAAATGGCTGTGTTAAAATGGCTGTATTCTCCTGCCAGGCCAGTAGTTGGCGATGTCACTTCGTAAGAAACACTATGGGCATTTAGACTTTTTTTTTTTTAATGGCATATAGACTGAACATGTAATACACATGTGCATGAAGTCACCGTTTTCACAAATTCGTGTTTTTGTAGTTTACACAGAGACGATAACGGTATCGATTTCAGAAACTTGCACTTTCAAAAGTTTGCATTTTCAGGCCCCGAAACACTGTTGTCGTGTAAATGAATGGCCAAAACTCATAAATAGGTTTCTGTTTTTAGTTAGGGGCCGTTTACATGACACCGTTTTCAACTAAAAATGTAAACTACTGGCCTGGCATGCGTAATACAGCGTTTTTAGGCGCTTCCGCAGACCCGTGTGAACGGATTGTGTTGACAACATTGTCATCAGTATGCGAAAAAATCGAAGAAAAAACGGTTTCATTTTAAGTGCATCGTTGTTGTGTAAATATCAGTCAACGATAAAAAAGAAGAAGCAGGGAATGCAAAATGCCAGTCTTTCGGGAACATGGTGGACAAATAAAAAAATATTTCAAACCATCACAAAGTTCACACCAAATTTCATAAAACAAAAATAGGAAAAATACACAAGAGTTGTAGCAGGTCTGAGGTATGTGATGAGTTTATTCTTTTAGCTTAAAGAACCCTCGCATGCAGTTTGACTCACAGACTACAAGCATGATGCATATAAAAGCTATTGATTTATGTTTTATGCTATTTTGATATTTGTTTCATATAAATTCGTAAATATACCTAGACTTCATTTTCTCAATACAAGTCACATTCACATGGAGCAGTTACTGTGTTTACGTGAAACATACGAGTCTCTTACATGGAAAGAAATGTAATGATAACATTCAGAACTATAAAATGTAAACAAGTGCACGCTATCCCGTCAGTCTCCAGTCATCGAGATGCATGTCAAATAAACATTGATAACAGAAATATAAAACTAGAATCAATCACTCCTTCACAGGTGAAATATGCAGTAGGCTAAACAAAAACGGTGCACATAAATACAGTATTTTTCATGTTATATATATATATAAACAAAATGCATAATACAAATAAAAAAGTCATATTTCAGCTTCAACATAATCAAAATTATTATATTTCCCATATAACAAGCATAATTTTGTTATTTTTATTTGAGCTTTTATGATGCATAACCTTTTACTTTACACCTTTCACATTTCCTCCATAGGTTAGGCCTATAATTCATAATTTTTAATTATATAACATTGCATATTCCTACAAAATATTTACACATATGAAGGACCATTTTTGAGAGAAATTTTTAAAAATGCAAAGACGAGAATGCTTAAAGATGAAGTTTTGGCTAAAGACGCGGTACAGAACATCTACCTGACCAAATCTGAGTTCATGTACAAAAATGAATTTGCAACCACTGAAGTGAAGAGGGTGGGCACAGATCTCTAGACAGTTCATTAAAGCAGTTTCAAGTGCAAATCAGTGAGAGGAACAGGAAAGGCTGAAATCAGACAGGTTCAGGGTGTGATAGAAGTCTTGAGGTTTCATGGAAAGTGTTTGCTACAAGCTCTGAACCGAGGCAGGCGTAAGGGAAGGCACGTGTGCGAATGGCTTTCTAGCGTGTTGAAGAGAGACCTGAGAGGCACTGAGCCATTCTGAAATACTGAGTGGGAAACGGGTGAGATTTCATGCAACTATAATTACACGTGTACCGACAGCAACAGTCGTGGAAATATATCAACTCTGTCACAAGTAACATAGGACAAACAGATTGCACATTCGCTTTAAAACAAAACCAAACATGAGTAAATGCAAACTTCTAGTGACAAACACAAATCATTGAATAAAGGGATGTGTGTCATTTCTGCAGCAAAAGCAGCACCAAACATTCCCGTTCATCAGTGGAAGTTGATCAGCGGGTGCATGAATCACTGAAAGTGTGCAAGTGTGCATGACATCTTGACAATAGCAGCACACCCTTCACTAGTGCTATATTAGATGAAGAAAGATGCGTTTTGCTCCCATAACTGTATAGTGGTTACAATAGTGACTAACTTCTAAAGTAGAGAAACTTTGAACCAGGCACAATCAATGGCCTGTTTGTTTGGAGCAGATGAGACGACCTTTTTCTAATAAATAGAGTGGTGCAGGTATGACCCAGAAGACTAATTCGCCAGTGGTTCCCTTGAGATTTTCCTATGGGGTTTTATAATGGAGTTCAATTTATGAGTAAACAAAGAGTACATTTACATGACGACGATGTACTAAAAACTGGAAAAAAGTTTTTCCTTTTCATTTTTCACATATTGATGACAACATTGTCAAAACGATCTGCATACACAATGATCCGCGAGAACGACAAAAAAACGCTGTATTTTTCTGCCAGGCCAGTAGGTGGTGATGTAAAGAATCACTACACGCCTATAGACTGAACACTTAATACTCATACGCATGACCGTTTTCACAAGCTCGCGTTACATGGACGATAACGGTATCCTTTTTAAAAGCTTGCACTTTAAAAACATGTTTTCAAAAAAAATGTAGCCCCCCAAATCGCTGTTGTTGTGTAAATGTACGGCCAAAACGTGTGAAAAGCTTTCTGTTTTTAGTTGAAAACGGTGTTGCGCAAACTGCACACACTCACACCCCATCCGCTCTTATCTAAAGTAGTTACTAATTAGAAACTTTTTTTTTTTTTAGGTGTGTCTAGTTTACGCTGTAGAACAAAACTTCCAAGTATTGTCAAGTTATGTTTACCACAGACCTTATTTCACTCATAAATTGAACACTCCCATTATAAAAACATATATGACAAATTACATAATTAATTCTCAAAATATATACAGTATCAAAAAGTAAACATTATATAAACACTACCATTCAAAATTCTGGGGTCTGTAAGATTTGTATTTTTGTCTGTTCTGATCATCCAAGGCTGCATTTATTTGATTTAAAAATACTGTAAAAACAGCGATATTGTGTACTAGTATTTCAATTTCAAATAGCTGTTTTCTATGTGAATATATTTTAAAATGTAATTTATTCCTGTGATCAAAGTCTTCATTACTCCAGTCTTCAGTGTCACATGATCCTACGTAAATCATACTAATATGCTGATTTGCTGCTCAAGAAACATTATTATTGTTATTATCAAGGTTGAAATATATATAGGCTTTGCTATTAAGGTTTGGTGCCGCTTGTGGGACAGAAATGACATACTTCACCTTTAAATGCAAGACATTGGGTGAGGCACAAAGCTGCTGAAGAACACACAACTAAACTAAATGTATCAGATCATGACATGAGACAAAACAGTTTTCAACAAGATTTGGTCCATCGCCGTTAACCAGCGAGTGAAACGTAGCAGCTTCACTGCCTAACTAATGATAGTCACAGCTCCAGAATAGGCACAATGTTCAAGTATGCTCAGGCAGTATGGCATAGACATCCACATCAAAGAGACAAGGTCACCTGACCCTGACAAATAACTTGAAGTTGTAAACAATTATTCGTGTCAAAGAAAAGTTCAGAGTAGCTACTCTACTTCTTCACTCGGTTACCTTTGTCCTCCACTTCCTTTTCATGCTTGTCCTTTTTGTATTTGTTTTTGTTGTGTGCCAGACTATCATCTGATCGCTGAGTGGATGTAGCGAGCGTTGTATCCGAGTCCTCTGAAGCGCTGGCATCGCTGCACTTTTCATTGTCCACGGACTCTTTGCTCCGCACCTTCCCATTTTGTTGCTTGTTCTCTTTGCGGATTTTACGAACTTTGTTCATACTATATCGGACCAAATGGTTCCTGAAGGCTCTCTGGATGATTGCAGCAGACATATCTTCATGTTTCCTGCGCAAAGTTGTGGTTATAGGCTCGTAAGAAGACTTGGACGGGTTGGAGGCCATGAATCGGTCTTCCATTTGTCCCCGGAGGAGGTCCATCTCGCCACCTTCTCCGAGAACACGTTTGGTGAAAGCGAACAAGATATCTAGACAGTGGATGCGTTCGCCGCTCACCATCGGCATATCCATGGAGATCAGCTGCAGTCGGTTGGGTTTGGGTATTCGCAGAGGAGGATCCAGCGAATTCGCGAAGTCCGACAACTTGCCGTACTCCATGAACTGCGTGGCTTTCGGGTCGAACTTTTCCCAAACCTCGTAAAACCTGTTAAAGTCATCTTCGCTCAAAGGCTCGGCGCTCTCCTCGGTGGCCACGCTGAAGTTCTCCAGGATCACGGCAATGTACATGTTCACCACTATCAGGAAGCATATGATGATGTAGCTGACGAAGAAGAAAATGCCGATGGGTGGGTTCCCACAGTTTTTCTTTTCCGGTTCACAGTCTGGTCTTTCGGTATTTAGCATGGGTGCCAGAAGGCCTTCCCAACCTGCCGAAGTGGTGATCTGAAACAAACACAACATGCTGTTGCCAAACGTCTCAAAGTTGAACATGTCGTCGATGCCGGCCGATTTTTTGACGTAGGCAAAGTTGGACATGCCGAAGATGGCGTAGATGAACATGACGAGGAAGAGCAAAAGTCCGATGTTGAAAAGGGCAGGAAGTGACATCATTAGCGCAAACAGAAGGGTCCGTATCCCCTTGGCCCCTCGGATGAGACGTAGTACGCGGCCGATCCGGGCGAGGCGAATAACACGAAACAAGGTCGGCGAGACAAAGTACTGCTTAATGAGCTCTGACAGTGACATGCCTGCAATGACAAGAGTCAAATAGTGTTAATTTCTCATTTTTGTTTTGTTTTAACCAACTAAATGTCTCGGGCATTTTAGTCTAGTTTTTTAACTTTTGTCACATTTACATAGTGCAGCATAATGGTTAAATTGATAATCACACTTATTTTGTGACTGTATTGTCACACAGAGGTTGCGTACAGTCAAACCAAAAATTATTCAGACACCATATATAACTGTTGATAGTTCATTTAAGTAAGTTAGGATAGCAAGGTGTCTGAATAAATGTAGATATTTGCCTCGCTGCATACAAAGTTGATAAAGAAAAATACTTCCCTACTATATAGTATGCGAAAAACAATACGCCAACATGGTAGTATGTACAAATACATAGCTTTCTAAAAACAGTACCTGAGAAGTACCCGAATAACCCACTAACGTTACTTCTGCTGAGATTCTGAAGTGCGTACTCGATGCACACTTTACCATCCCATGAGGCCATAGGACAGGATTTACGAATGGCAGTGAAGTGACGCAACTGACGCTGGTAGGTCACGCTGGTAGGTCACGTGACAGTAACAACATGCCGGATATAGTATGTCTGAATTTCATTCATACTACCCATAATCATCCTATATAGAACATACTTTTTTAACAGAAAAGCTCTGATTGGGGGATTTCAGCTCTTGACATCTGGCAACCGCAAGTCTATTATATTTGTTTCCTTTTTTTTGGTAAAGTTTTTATTTTTGAACTACATTCACAAATTCAAGAATCTTTCTTGAACACATGCGTCACTACGCAACAAATAACGGCACACTTGTTCATTTGCATTGAAACAATAGCGAAGATTAAAAAACATTTGGTTAACAGAAAAGACATTGATATTTTCCAACATCCTATGTTCTTTGTACTGTATTGATCTGTCCACCTAAAACACATTTTTGGTGATGAGGATGAAAGATGAGGGGAGGAGATGGCTGGATGTTTGAATAAGAAATGAATGTATGAAATCCAAATTTTATTTTATATATACTGTATATATGTGTACACACACACATGCTGTGACATAGTTAATCTGGTTAATTTATTTTTTCTTTTGGCTAGAAGTTCTGAATGGCTGGTGATTTAAAAATTTTGTAGCCAAATTGGCAGGTGGATAAAAAAGTTAGTTTCTTTATCACGCTAATGTGTCAACTTCTAAGCAGTATTTCGCTTTTTGCGATTATTTTGCGGTTAAATGTTGACTTATGCAGGATTTAAAAAAATAGACATTTTGTTGATTTTGCATTGTGTTTCAGAGGGGAAAAACTGGAGGGACTGATAAAACAATTATCCAAGGCGGGCAGAGCTTAGTAAAAGGTCAATTCCTCGTCATGCTGCAGATCTTACCTACGATAGACAGGACGACAACGATAAAGTCAAATACGTTCCAGCCAACGGTGAAGAAGTGGTGCCGTAGCGAGATCATCTTTAGCACACATTCGCTGCTGAAGAGCACAATGAAGGCAACATTGATCCAGTACAGCACAATGCCCATTTCTTTGGACTGATCTTCTGTCTCCACCATCATAGTGACCATATTGAGCCAAATAAGGACCATAATGAAAATGTCAAAGGCTTGTTTGTTTACAAGGTCAAAGATGAGTCCTTGAATCTTGTTCTGGAATAAATTAGATGTACAGGAAGAGATGTTAGTTTTATTCAAAGACATTTACAAACAAGAAAAGATGGTTTAAAGGGATCGTTCACCCAAAAATGAACATCTCGTCGTCATTTACTTAAAGGGGTCATATAATGGAACATGCACTTTTTCAAGTTGATTGTACTGAAATGTGTGTTGGCAGTGCCTGTACACAACCATCATAAAATTATAAAAATCCATCCAGTGTTTTTTTTTAAATCTCTTTATGTTTTCCCGTCTCAAATCAAGCCGGTCGACCGTGTGACGTCACACGGTCGGGACGTCCCTCCCACGATTGTTGATTGACAGCAGCGTTTCAACACATCCCCGCCCTGAGTGAGCTGTCATCATAGTCCGCCATTGATACGCTGGAGCAGAATGGCATCTAAGCGACTGTGGTGTTCTGTTCTTGGGTGTAATAACGAACACAGAGTCATTTTGATGTTCCTAAATCCGAACCGCTGAAGACGCAGTGGCTGAGTTTTGTTTTCGAAGGGAATATTCCCCACGATCAACGTCAATGCGTTCATGTTTGCGCGAATCATTTCTCACCAGACTGCTTTATAAACGAGGGTCAGACTCAGTATAAAGCTGGTTTTGCTAAGAAGCTGCTCCTGAAAAAAGAATCGGTACCAACTATTCATGTTCCTGCTGCACCTCCAGAAGAAGTGAGTGTAAAGTTTAATTAACCTTTATATTAATCTTTGCAAATCGCTTGGACGCTTCACGATGAATGCGGCGCCGGCTACGGTTTACACTCAGGGTACATTACGGCATGTTTTCTAAGTACGACGTTTTCAATATAATTCATAATCCCACGTTTATAATGAACAACGCGTTATGGTTATTGTGTTGTTACAAACTGTGTTCGTATACATCAGTAAACACATAGCGTTCGTATCTCACTACTCTACCCTGCCAGTATGTTACATACAAAGATAGATAAAAGTGACATTACTTTAACCAACCATTCAGAAACGTCCTGTTCGAGCCTTAAGGTGATGATACACAGGGCAACTTTTTGAGCAATGTTGCCGTCAACGGGCAACCAGATGAGACACAGGGCCCACGACCGATCTAAATTATCCAGATAGAAATATATTGCCCATTTTCAATGGGAAAGTGCCCAAGCAACAATCGCTCGGCAAGATTGCCCAGCAACATTGCTCGAAAAGTTGCCCTGTGTATCATCACCTTTATTTGTCGAGCTTCTTTGCGGCCGTCATCTTGTTCCGGGTGCGACTCCGGTTCAAACTGATACGGTTGCACAGATGTGTCCTCAGAGACTCCCGCTGCCATTCTTTCTCCAAAATATACCCTCAACTGTTGTCAAGGCAACACTCCACATGCGTTGTGTCAAAACGCCCACAGAACAGAGAGGCGGGGTGAGATAAGCTCATTATCATTTAAAGACATATGCACTGTGCTGAAAACAGAGCTGTTTTTGACCAGGTAAAATGAGTGTTTTTTTTTACAATACTGATAATTTTTAATTAAAGTATATTACAAACTTTTCATTTAGACCCAAAAGAATCAAATTAACTTGTATGAAAATGGCATTATATGACCCCTTTAAAAAGCAGCTTTTGCATTTATAAGATATGATGATACAGTTCTTGAGGGTCATGATGACAAGAATGCAATTTTTAGAGGAGCTATTCTTTTACAGGAATGCTTACGTTTGGCCTTGGAATAGGTTTTTGAGGCTTCTTCGAGCCAAGCTTCTTCATAGCATTGTAATATTTCTTCTGCTCTTCTGTCATGAAAATATCCTGACCTCCAAAGTAAAGACAGAAAACAGAAAATTCATTTTTCGACAACCAAGGAGGACGTGATTTTAGAATCCAATATCTGTACTTCGCATGTAAAGAGTCGTCTGCATCCAGTAGACAACAAACTAGCCTCAGAAGAAATCTCTGAAGTCTCAAATCAAGATACGATCAGAAGCAGCGCAAGCCAATAGATACTTATCTTTTTCTTCTGCTGATTGAAGTTGTCAATGATCACGCCAATGAAGAGATTTAATGTGAAAAAAGCTCCAAGGATGATGAAGATGACAAAATAGAGGTACATATACAGATTCACCTCATACTCTGGCTGCTCATTCACCTGCAGACATGGAGATAGTTTTACAATTGAGTTAATCTATAATAAATAAAATACAATGAATTATATATTATTGAAGCAATTAACGACTTACTTTACGAGAGTCTACCGCTGCATACATAATGGGCATCCACCCTTTAAATGTGGCCTTGACAAAATGAAAAATTAACAGTTTACTTTTTAATTTTTATTTATTTATTGCATTATAACATTATTTTCAATGATAATTTTCTTTTTTTTAACTTAAATAATAATAAACATAATTCTTACTTATTTAAATAAATTGTGAAAGTCCTTAAACAACATGGTATAATTTGTCTTTAATTTATGCTATAAAATCATTCAGACAAATATAATAATAAAATAATACTAATAGGAATTACAAAACAAAAACATAAAAGGGTAAACTTCTGGATGATGCATTACAGTACTGATAACAAACAAACAAATAAATAAAAATGACATCATATTCACCAACTGTAGCCAATTTTCCAATGATGTTGAATATTTTCATGATGGCACACATACATAATTCTACATTTTCCATGTTCTAGATATAAATAAATCAAATCTATCTAATATTTACTGACTACCAGAGCATCCTTACCACTTGTAGCAGGGCCAGGTATCCATTTCCCACATTGTCAAAGTTAATCTTCAGATTTCTCCAGCGAGTTTCATTTGTGCCATCATTACAATCGCTGATGTTACGGACATCTGTGGTAGCCATGCGCTTGTCCGTGGTAGAATTTACACATTCATAAAACTTTCCGGCAAAGAAGTTGACGCCCACAATGCTAAAAATGAGCCAGAAGATGAGACAGACCAGCAGAACGTTCATGATGGAAGGGATGGCACCCAGAAGAGCATTCACAACCACCTGTGTCCACAGAAACATCACAACCTTACAAACTGTTATGAATATGATGCAGTAAGCATTGAAGCACTTTGTTTGACAGCGGGCGTACTGTATTTTACATTCAATGTTTTTAATCTACTTGAATATAATGGCTGCTGGTTGAAATGATCATTCCTCTGAGCAGCCTGCTTTTAAGCCGTTTCACAAACACATCGAGATACATCAAATATCATCAAAAGGATGAAAAATCGACATGTAACTTTTTAGCCATATTACCCAGCTCTATTACAGGCCTGATTCACCTGTAAAACAAAGTGCATCCTGTTTTAATTCTGTTGACTCAGTTTTGGCAAAGAGAGGAAAACATACGAGTGTAATAAGAAACTTCCCAATGCATAATGGTTAGCAGTAACAAGAGCAGGAGAACATTATTATTACCGGCAATTACAACAAAAACAACACATGAGGGGAGAATCTGGGAAAGAAGAAAGAGGAATGGAGAGGGAAAGCTATGCAATTCGAAGGTTTTGCAGTTCGCAGGGTTGTGCAAAGTTCAGAATTCAACAATCGGCTCCGTTGGATTTCTGCATGCTTTGTACCACCTCAATTCAATTCCAGGAACCGAACTGCAATTAAAATGCCTCTCAATTCAATTCTGAACGACGCACAACCCTGACAGTTTGGCATGAAAAAGCATGACCTTTAGGAAGTACCGTGAAGCCACAGTATTTGTTTACTGTAAACGAACAAACACAAAAAGAAATTAAAGCACATGTTAAAGGCACTCAGCAGCAATAACACAACCAGATGTATGGTGTATTTCTAGACACTGTCGATACAAACAGAGCAGAGTGGAGAGGAGAGATCAGTGATTGCCACGTGAGGGGGAAGCCATCGCTACATCACATTTATGTGGAAAGCGTACGCAAGCGTTTGGTCAATAGCAGCACTATCGACCCTCCTGAGCTTATTACATAAAGCTGCACGTCAAAGCTCCCTATCATTGCTTGCAATTCACAGCTTGTAATTGTTTAGTAAAACACCACAAATGGTGACCAGACACAGGATTATATCTCAGTACCGACCCCATCTCACACATTACAGCAGATCGTGTCCATTGTGGCGACCCAACAAAAATGTCCTTAAAATCAAACAAAGAAATGTATTAATATTACTATGAACTGCATAGGGACATTACTGAGTGTCTGGATTCTAAACGTCTCTTGATTTTCAATGGTTTCAAGCTCCCGGCAGTCTCATACACACTGGGTTCAGCTTTTTGAAGATGAGGTAATGTCAATACATTTTTCCCAGTTTCTAAGCACCTTCTACTGAAAAATCACACACAAATCTCCACTTAATTTCTCTGGGATGCTGTGTAACAGTAACTAAGCTTAGAGAAAAAAGTCAGTTAGGTCACTGTTTGACAATCATCTCAGTGATAAATTCACCTGAACCCACACAAATCCACATTTTTATCTGCATCGTCTAAAATGGGGAGCTTGAACTGATGGTAAGCAGGTTGATGTGAGTCTTGTGCTTATTGATCAGGATTATCGAGGACTCATGCTGGGACACATGTTTAGCTGGAACGGTCAGAGGAGGAGACAGAGGAAAAAGCCACAGTGATGTTTTACTGTACAACAGAAACACATTTCTCTCTACGCTCTTAAAGTCAACATAAAATCCAAGTAAATTGCATTTACATGATGCATGTTTATGGTCTTATTGGACAGGATTATGAGCACATTATACTAAAGCAAAACTTTTTCGTCAGTTAATATTACAGCATGTTTGTGGTTTCTCTGATGCCGGTTAATGGTCGCAAACAGTAAAGCATGGCGTTAGCAACACCAAGGTCATGGGTTTGATCGCCATTGAATGCAATCGAATGCAAATTAAATGCAAGTCGCTTTGGATATTATGCATAAATGTAATGCATGAAACTAAATAAAATAATTGATCTTTTTCTTATTTCTATTTCCAAATGGGTAACACTTTATAATAACTGCATGCTATTAATCATTTGTTAAGCATGAGTAAACAGTTCATTCATCATTTATAAAGCATTAATAGACATTAATAAGCAGTTTATAAATACAGCTATAAACGCTTTTTTTCTTGATTTATAAGCATATCTATAATGCGTTTAATAATTGTATTTTCATACTTTGTTAGTGATCAATTAATCATTTCTAAATGAAGTATAGCATTATTTACAAACCAGTTATTTAAGAGTTGTCAGTCATTCATAAGATCACTTAGAAAGTGTAAGTAAAAGTAGTAAATACAGGTAGTTATAAAGCATTTAGTAGTGGTCAGTTAACTATTTTGTGAGCTCATCTAAAGTGAGGACTATTCATGCCTTGTAAAGCATTTATAAAGGAGATTTAAAGGCGCATCAATCTTCTAAACAGTAAAATGTAACAAACACAACACAGTGATACAGAACATAGAAATATTGAACAGCCTTTAAATCTCCTTTATAAATGCTTTACAAGGCATGAATAGTCCTCACTTTAGATTAGCACACAAAATAGTTAACTGACCACTACTAAATGCTTTATAACTACCCGAATTAAGCCAGAATTACAGCATAAATACATGTTAATAAAGCATTTATTAACACACTAAGTAACCATCACTATATGTCTGAATAATAAGATGTATGAATGTACATTTAAATAGTTTATTAATCATTTACTTACACGTTCTAAGTAATCTTATGAACCACTGACAACTCTTAAATAACTGGTTTATAAAAAAGGCAATTATTCATTTAGAAATAATAAATTGATCATTAATAAAGGATGAAAATACAATTATTAAATAAATTATAGATATGCTTGTAAATCAAGAAGAGAGCATTTATAGCTGTATTTATAAACTGCTTATTAATGTCTATTAATGCTTTATGAATGATGAATTAACTGTTTATTCATGCTTAACTAATGATTATTAGAGTGTAGTTATTATAAAGTGTTACCTTAAAATGATTTACTAGATATTTTAATAATTATTAGCTTTTCATCAACTTACAAACCCCCTGCAGTTTCCTAAAAAAAAAAAAAAAACAGTTTGGGGAAAATCAATAATACTGGTTGTCAGTTTCATGTTGACTTTAATGAGCTGATCCGCTTAGAGGACTTCATTCAGATACATCACCTCTTATCAACCCAAATACTGAAAAGGAATTGTCACACTAGTTGTAATTTTTAACGGATGTTGTCAACTTAAACTAAAGTGCAACAACCAATCATGAGCTTGGCTCTTTAAATATTTATGCACTTTTGCCAGAAAATTCGCAAATATTTTCAAGTGCTGTATATGTCTATTTTCATTTATTTCCATTCACCAGACTGGTTTATGCGGTGACAACTCCAAAAACGTTATAAAACATTATCAAAAAAGGCTGCATGCTGTCAAATCAGGGTTTTAAATTTTGTAAAAATAAAAATCAGTTAAAATCTCGAATAATGTCTGTATGAGTGTGCAACGGGAGTCAAGCCTGTATTCTTTTACTGGTCATCATAGTGACAGTGACCATAGTAAGATCTATGATGGTGAAGTCCATAAAACTGAACAGTCTTATTACTTTTGAGTCCAATTGAGTTGGGAGTTCATCGATCAAATCTTCATTAACTGACAGCATTTTTTATATCTAGGTGGAGAGCAAAATAACCCAGAATGACACTGGATTAACAATTTTCAGTGTGAAAAGCCCAAAAGAAGACCAACATTTTAATGAATTCAGGTCCGCTCTCTTGTCAATCAGCCTTTCTTTGGCCACATTTGAACTCCTTGCCAAATTATTACCCCGCTCGTTGAGGCCGTTACCTGGTTGCCTAATCCTAACCCACCCCCACACATCAAAAAGGTTTTCGTCTGTAACTTACAGTGACAGAAACATGAGCCGTGTGTCATTTAAAGGTTTTAGATCCAGTCTCTGAGTTTTATGCGTGACTCAAATGGACCGCTCTCCACCCAGATATAAAAGCTGCTGTCGGTTAATGAGGATTTGATGGATGAACTTGCGGCTCAATTGCACTCTTATCGTCTCAGAAGTCATAACACTTTTCAGTTTTATGGACATTGTCATCTTGGATATTACGTTGATCACTTTTGCTATGATTACTGGTAAGAAAATACGTGCTTGACTCTCGTTGCTCGTTCATACAGACAGTTATTCGAGATGTAACTGTAAGTTTCTGTTTGATCTGGACATTTCGAGACTCACACCTGCAAGTAAATGCGGTTGTCAATCCCAAAAACTGACAGGGTGAACATAGCCTTTGATTGAATGAAGTCCTCTATATTATCAGTTTAATAATAAAGGTTCCCCGACTAGTGCGGAATGTTGCCCTTATAAGATTAACGTGGGCGTCAGCTATAAAAAGGTGATACAAAATGTCTAAATGTTTTTGATTTTATTAAAAAAAGACGAAAATCCGTTCACTCGTAGGCCGCCATAGTTATTTACGTCTCAATGCATTCTGGGTAGTGACGTGTAAAGGTTGTAGCTAGCCAAGTTTTGACAGTAGCGAGTCTGCCGTTCAGCCTTTTCAGTTTGAACCCAAGCGCACCGTAGGCTTAAATCAAGAGAATAAAGCGGAAAACGATAGGCCTACTCAAGAGTTACATGAAAATGAAGATTATCAGAGAGTTGAAGAAGCGAGAGTGGGGCAAAACAGATGGTGTCTGCGGCAGTTTGCCAATGCCAAGCGAGAACGAGAGCGTTTGCTGTAAAGAGCTCCACTTTTTGTCAGCAGCTGTCCAGGGTAGGCTGTATAGATCAGACGATCGTACTATCGGTATAAATAATTTAATAAGTCATCTACCGCCGTCGTTTGCTTTATTTTCCCTAAGCAGTCACTATGTTGAACGCATAGAAATACCCTCTCGGACCTTGTTCAAAATCCTGCCGCGCCACAGAGCACCATTTACATAGTTTTATATTAAATTTACATTTATTTGTCTCAAATCGTTATTAATGTATATACTGACTTCACCTTGCTGATGTTACCGGATTTTCAGGTGATATTCTCAATTCATTCAGTTAACGGACGCTCTGAGGTAAAGTGAATTCAGACTGCAGACTAATAACGATTGTATTTAATTGTACAGTACAATCATAATACAGCCATGATCTTAATTCCATAATGTCTTTCCTTAAACATAATATTGCTGGCCATAAACTGACAAAGTGCGCGTCCGATGTGCGATACCTCGAGTTGTCATAGACGCGGCGCGGCGCTGCGCTTCTCGTCCGGACCCGGTGTGCAACGCCCTTTACAAAGTCAACACTATTCTGCTCATCTACCTCATGTACATTTTCAATCTTACAATATTAATAATTACCATTGCACTGAATTGCCTTGCACTACATATTTAACATCTTAAATCTAAGACAATAACGTTACTGACTATACTGATCTCTATACAGCTATATATCGTTCTCGCTTGGCATTGACAAGCAGTTGCCGCACAGACACCGCGTTATTCTCTTGATTTAAGCCTAAGGTGCGCTCGGGTTCAAACTGAAAAGGCTGAACGGCAGACGTGTTCATCTCACTACTGTCAAAACTTAGCTAGCTAGCCGGTACGTTGGAAAAACAAACGAAGCGGCTAGGCTCAACCGACTACAACCTTTACACGTCACTACCCAGAATGCATTGAGACGTAAATAACTATGGCGGCCTACGAGTGAACGGATTTTCGGCTTTTTTTTAATAAAAACAAAAACATTTGGAGTGTTTTTGTACCACCTTTTTATAGCTGACGCCCACGTTAATCTTATAAGGCCAACATGCCACACTAGTCGGGGTTCACTTTAAGAGATTTTACCCTCATTCCCTCAAAGCGCGAGAGAGCTCGGAGAGGTCGGAAGGCTCTCAGTGTTCGGAGAGTTTTGATGGGGCCCAGCTCTGAATACTGCATGGCGTTGGCCACCAGGCTGATCAGAGAGACCTACACACATAAACAGAGGTAATTAGGAGAAAAGCAGGAATCCATTTCTTCCTGCTCTGATCTCTACCTCCCTGTGGTTTCTTATGGGAAATATGGCCTTTCAAATGAACAAATGACTCAGATGCATAACACTCAGATGCATAACACACAGAAAAACGATCATTTCAAATCGCTCATTCTCAGCTCACACACAGTTCACTGATGCTCTCTTGCTAATGGTGCTTTTATAACCACTGGGGGGAATTTACTAAAAAATTATTTGACGTTGTTGATTTGTACCTGCTGTCTGCGTTGTTTTAGCACCCAATTCACAAAAGGACTCACGCAAATCAGGTAATGCTGCAAACTCGCAAACAAAATCTGAACTAAATGTGATCTGCATGGCGCAGAGAGTCATAGGGCCAGATTTACTAAACAGGGCAAATTAGCGAGAGAGCATAATTCCCAAAAAGCGCCGTTGGGAGTGGAGATTATTGGAGCAAAAATAATCCTGTCCGCTCCTTTTTTAAGGAGTTTTAAAGTTTTTAACTGCGTGTTTAGTAAAAAAAATCTTAAACTTGTTTTATTTCAGCTAGTTGCCAAAACAACATTTCTCATTTTCATTTAGTTTAAAGATGTACTAAATAAATAAAACTGAAAAAAGAAAAAAACTATATAGACATATTTTTTTTAATTCTAATAAAAATTACAAAAACACAATTACTAAAACTTTAAAATTAAATTGATATATATATATATATATATATATATATATATATATATATATATATATATATATATATATATATATATATATATTTAAAATATACAAATAAAAATTAGTTCAAAATATTAATAAAATTTATAAAAGTATCTCACTAAAATGACACATTATGAAGAAGAGCATTCTGGTCCATGGGGGAAAGTCAGTCATACAGATTTGAAATGACATGAGGGTGAAAGAATGATTGCAGAATTTTCATTATTTGAGTTTGATATCATATTAATTCAAAAGCTGAACTTACATCAACAATAACAAAATCCAGCCAGCACCAAAGATTGGTGAAGTATTTGGCAAATCCATATGCGACCCATTTCAGCAGCATCTCAAGAATGAAGATGTAGGTGAAAACTTTATCAGCAAACTCCAGTATGGTCTTTACGTTTTTTCTTGTTTCAAGGTAAATGTCCTCAAAAGCCTGAAAAACATGTGTTAAAATTTGATGTAAGGAAAAAAAATTATTAGAATTAAACTAGTATACATGTCAACAAGTTGAGTGAAAAAAAAAATCCATCCAAGATAGTGGACAAAATGAGAAAAATGTTGATTATAAATGAGCATAAAATGTATTCAATACCAAAAAGTATTTATAAAAAATAGAAGTAAACCTGCTAATAAAAAAATGTGCTCTGTATTATTCTACTTCTTGGATTGTTGTCATTAGGTTAGCAACATGTTCATGTCAAACTATTGAAATCGAGTCTTACAAACAAGCAAATGTATTTCCCCTCACCAGAGCGCCACTGCTGAGCAGAATCATGAAGACGATGAAGGTCTCAAACCAGCTGTGCTCCACAATGTTATAGCATGTCTGTCTCAGCAGCCACCATTTCTTCCACATGCCCTTTTCAGCATCCACCTGGCAACACCGGAACCTTCGCACACACCCTGGAAACCAAATCGAATTACATTTTCGATTATCTAAATCTTTCATTTTTACCTACTTTTGCATAGTTTTTGCTTACCGTTTCATAGTTATTTGGAACTTAGCAAACTGGCAAGATGAAAAGATTTATCTTGAACTCTGTCATGTATTAACCTTAATTCAATAATTGAATAAGCAACTGAAAAGGAATTTATACCTGTATGATATTACACTGTACCCACATTGGACCAGTGGTTTCGGGCGCAAACTTCTGGCCAGATGCGGAAATGCATTGTGAGATTATGTCCACTATGGTTTCGGACAGCACTACAAATGGCTGTTCCCTCAAATAGTGCCCTATTTAAAGGTATAGGGGGCGATTTCAGACACAGGCCAGGACCTGGTTGGGAACCACTGATGTCGTGGACTCTTCTCCCTGGCTTTTAACCAAGCATAAGAGCTGTGTAGTCTTGTTGCTTTAAGTGTTTTTATGTTGTATGTCTTGTTCAGCACTTTGTAAACCTGTGTTTTTAAAAATGTGCTATATAAATAAAATGGATTGGATTGGATTAATCCAATCCAATCCATTGTATTTATTCTTTCATAACATTCACCTTGCTCATGCTTTTGGCATGCGGACCAAATGATGAAAATTACATCACTGGGAGTGCGCAGACTGTCACGTAACGCAGACAGCCGAATTGTACTTTTGGCTTAACCGTTTTGTTAATAGCCCTCTGCCAATCCCACTGTCTGTTGGTGATGATACAAAAATGCGGAAGCACAATCTGTAGTTTTCACAAAAGTTCTAGAGCATTTTGCATCATCCGGTAGACTTTTTCATGCACATGAATTTCTCGGTCCAAGTAACACATTTTTTTTGTAGCTCTCGAAATGAGCCTGCTTTTTAAAAAATGCCCAATAAAAATGTATATTTGAAACAGATTGCTAATAAAAATTAACACAAAAAAAAAAAAAACATACACGTGTACATATACTACCGACATTGTAACAAAACTTACACTTTAAGTGTCAAATACTTTTTTGGGGGGTACTGAACATATCATGATATTTCCCACTGTTACTACCAAAGTTTTTTTGGTAAGAGTTGAAGGATGAAGAACACGTTTTACAACAGTCTTAATATAATAGTGAACAAACTATTAGCTGAATCACCTGTTGTGAAACAAGCTTCTGGTTCTGTAGATTCCTCAAGTTCAAAGTCCAAAGCATCTTCTCCTTCTTTAACCACGTGTCTGAGGTCCACCGTGCTGCCCTCTGAAGAGCTGGGAGCCACGTCAGACAGCCTCTGCAAGAGCACACACACACACACACACACACCACACATTACTATAGCAACCGCAGAGGAGACGATACATGTGCACACGGTTTCTGAAGTCAGTCATTTCAGCTGAGTCACTGAGCCAAGCCTGAGAAGTAAGATCTGCTTAGTGTTGCCTTGGATAAAACCCTTTATCTAGTACATAGACTAGTTCATAGGCATTTCCAAAACGTATAAGCCATGAACCATGAGCTCTGAGATAAATCATAGTACACAATACTATACGTTTAAAGTTTAATGCATAATATACAAACATTGAAACTTGAAGTTGAAATTACATTGACTACAGACACATACAATCACTTAATCTCTGAGCTCATAGTAGGTCTGTCCTGAATGGTTTATATAGTATGTCTCTCGTTTTTGTCTTCTCGTTATCACTCACTTGCTAAGCATTTTAACAATGAACAGCTGATGACAATTTTTTTTTAAAGTGGATATTTGTAGAAATCATGTTACCTTTCTGAAGGCCTAATTATATCTCAAATTACACATATGTATATTATTTTAGCTTGAGATGCCCCAGTGCAAATTATAAAAAAATTAGGATGTTTTTTTGTCTGATCATTTTTGGAAAATGTGCCTTTTCCATAGGCTGAATGCATTATTGCGCTTGTCCAATTAATCATGACATATTCCGAAAAATGACCATATCTCGAATCTCAGCTGTGTAGAGCTGTGTATGTACATACTCATATATGTACATGCACATATATGTACATAAATGCTGTTAAAAGGTGCAAGACACACAACCAAGAAAAAACACTCTCAGTCTTGTCTGGAGGAAAAAAGATTGGTCAAACTCACTCAATGGATAAATCAGGATAATTCAATAGAAGCAATAATAGAGAATCATCTGTTGATGTCTTGAAGACTAGATCATGGCTCTGGTCCAAAACATAGTGAGCTGCCTTTCTGTCTGCTTTATCATGCTAAAACTCAAATGCAACCAGCAAGTGATGATCTCTCCTTCACGTTCCTCATGCAAACGGCACAAAAGAACAGATTTTTCTAAGCTAAAGGTACAATACACAGAAAATATATGGCTCACACAATTGGGATTTTTTATTTAGATATTATTGAACTTTTTAGCTAATTAACAATTTCTAAATATAAAACAAAAATACATTTTATTTTTATTATATTCAGTGTACATTATTTGGTTTATTTAAATTATAATAAAGCTTTGTCCACCGGCTCACTGAGCCTGTTGCATTATGGGAATGCCTTCTACGCAAAGGATACATGCCCTACTGTCCTATGCCCTTATTCAACCATCTGTGCCTATGATTCCTTACAATGCTGCCTAAATAGAAAGATCATTAGATTGTTTGTTTTTTTAGTTTCATTTGAAAGCATATCACCCTTCACAAAACTAAAGCGGTAGACCTTTTTGGACAATTTCAAAGAGCTTGCCGTACAAATGACCGATATAAAACCGTTTTACGCCAAAACCACAGACCACCACATCCTCGATTCCCAGCAGGAAGCAAATGAGCATGTTGTCATGAGGCTAACATTCACACTCAGCACTTAAATGACAGATAATGCGATCTGAAGACTGATATTCCCTGACCTCTCTTCCATAATGGGTCGGGCTACATGTTGACGTAATCCACAATGCACTATTTGCAATTAACCCCACCGGAGAGGAACTTGACCACGATTACACCAGTGAGAAATCAAGTGAAACAATCAGAAAGCTTTCATTTTTTGGGGCCATGTACATGACAATATCTACACCAAAGGATTGGTTCGACATCATTCATTTTGCACTGTTATTGAAGTATTCTGTACATTTACATTTAAAGGGATTTAAAGTACATTGACGCTTCATTTACCCTAAATATCAAACCCACTTGCCAGAATCATGCTCGATAGTTTGAGTTACAGGAATGCTACAACATCTTTCCAAAAATATTTCAGCAGATAATTAGACAAGAACTAGGACCTTGAGCTTAGCCATCACAACTGTAGTGGCATCTATCCCTTATAGCCTCATTTTTATTCACCTCAAATTAAATATGGCATCTATCCTGATCGAGGTCCAAAAGAAGTACATTATACTGACCTGTAGCACGTAAAGATGTAAATTATATGTCATCAATAGCGGTTCACTTCCATGAGTTAGGGTGCATTGCTGATACTGTATGCATTGCATACAAAATTCACTCCATAGTCCACAACCATTATTTCAAGGGGACTTGGGTGCGCACTAATGAAAGCGCTGTCGGAAAACAACTTGCACACCAACCACTGGTAACCAGACCAGACACATATGGTTTTCAGTGACTGGATCAAGTTTGGATCACAACTGACTACATCAAAAGTCAGGAGTAAATGCATCCAAGATGAATTGTGATTAAATACGCATTTGAAGGTGGTCTAGATTTAAATCAACGATATCACATTATTTATCAAACTCTTTTACTGAGTTTGATAAATTTCTCTTATATCTCTCCCATTTTCCTCTTCACTTCTAATCCCCATTACTACCCAAAACTAACGGTAAATTCATATAGAAGGGAAATGCAAAATCATACTCTGAATTATCATCAATCTTTTTAAAATGTGGCTTATAACCCAACCTCTCACATAATACACTGCTGTTCAAAGTTTGTTGTCAGTGAGAAATAAATATGTTTATTCAGCAAGGACACATTCAATGGATCAAAAGTGACAGTAAAGACATTCATAATGTTACAAAATATTTCTCTTTCAAATAAATGCTGTTCTTTGGAACTTTCTATTCATCAACGAATCCTGAAAACAAAATGCATCATGGTTTCCGCAAAAACATTAAGCAGCAACTATTTTAAATAACGATAATGAAATGTTTCTTGAGCAATAAATCAGTGTACTAGGATGATTTCTGAAGGATCATGTGACACTGGAGTAATGATACTGAAAATTCAGCTTTGCATCACAGGAATGAATTACATTTTAAAATGTATTTAAAGCTCCAGTAGGTAACTTTTGAAAACATGTATTTGTTAAAACTGTCATTATGTCCTGACAGTAGAATATGAGATAGATAATCTGTGTAAAAATCAAGCTCCTCTGGCTCCTCCCAGTGGTCCTATTTCCATTTGCAAGAAATACACGCTCCCGGTCAGAAACAACCAATCAGAGCCAGGAGGAGTGTCTTAGCAGTGTCAGTCACGCTCGTGTACGCGCTGATCACACCCCTCTCTTGCACAGCGCGAGCGCCGGAGCGCGAGCCGTCGTTCAAACTCAAGATTGCCGGCGTGCTGCAGCTGTGCTTATGACGGAGAAACAACCTAAACTGCCAATTCTCCAGTGACACCTGCTCATAAAACAAAGAGGTAAAAGGAAAAAGACTGATGACGATAAACAAGCGAAAAAGAAAGAAGTACACAGAGCCCATTGACTCGGTGTCAAAACTAACATGTAGATAAAATGTCACGCACTCTGCTAAGCAACAATTGAAACCTGCTAATTCACTGGCTTGTCATGTTGCTGAAATAATGTACTAGCACACCTTATCTAGCATTATATATCGCTAGAATAATTACTTACATACTGTAACGTTAGTTACCGTTATATTAACGTTATCTTACTAGCTATTTATAACTTATAGAAAGAGTGCAACGTTATAAAGTTACATGTAGGCTATTGGAAAATACATAATGATTTGAGGACCAAGTTTGTAGTCAAAGTATGGGCAGGCCATAGTCAATGTAAAGCATATTATTGACGTTTAGTCCCTATTAGTGAATGTGCCATATAACTTTTTATTAGCCGTCATCGGTGGCCCTGTTTACTAGCCTGCGCGTTCACGACAGGCTCCACTGTGGAGGACGAGCTGTGGAGGGAGGGCTGTAGTGCAGCAGAGAGCAAGGGGGTGGGACCTGGAAGTTGTACTTGTTCAAATTTTCAGGCTAAGTCAACGTTTTCTCAAAACTCCCTACTGCAGCTTTAAATAGAAAACAGTGAGTTTTAGTTGTAACAACATTTTGCAATATTGTTGTTTTTTGTTCAAAAGAGTGCAGCCTTGGTGAGCATAAGAGATGTTCAAACTGACCCCAACGTTTTGAACAGTAATGTATATAAGTGCCATTTTGGATTTTGCTCAAGTGACTGTGCTTGAATCTCTATTCGATCATATCAGAGATGCAAATGAATGAAGGAAATGCAAAAGAAGATACCAAACATATGCTAATGGAATGTGTAAAGGGGTTTTTTCATCTGCACTAAAATTCGTTTTAAAATGCTCAAATCGTTTTCTTTAAAACATTTGGAGGTCTTTGAAAAAACGTCAAATAATTTCAAACTGCAACCGTACCTCTTTATCTTCCTCTGTGTCTGAAGAAAGACTGCTGAAATCCTCAGTATTGAGGCACTCAAAATCCGACTCCTCGGCCGCCATCGGGACACTGACGGTCAAGCTCGGGTTGCTGATAAAATTCTCAGTGTCACTGTCCTCATCTGTTCCTCCAGTGCCTTTAACCAGCTCAAGTGTGGTTTGGTTGGAGTTATCATTTATTCCCTTGCAGTTTATCGTGACCATGTTCCCATCTAGAGTTTTCTTGTTCTGCTTCCTCCTCTTTATACAGCTGCTCCGGAAGAAACTCTGCAGGCAGGCCTTAACTACAGTGAAGCCTCTCTTGATTCGACTAACCGCTATCTGCAGGTTGTTCTTTTCGACCTCATCGTCATTGGCCGTGAGATTGTCCGCACTGAAGGAACTGAGCAGCAGAGCGAGGAACAGGTTCAGCACCTAAAGGAAAGGCAAAATTAGGAAGAAACCAACTACAGGTTCAGAATAACTTCACGCACTTCAGGGGCCTCATTTATTAAACGCATGTACAATTAGATTTGATTCTAAATAACCATGGATTGATCAATTGAATTTATATTAGTGTCTTTAAACTACTCTGTGCTTACTGCTAACATAACAAAAAAAAAGGTACAAATGTACTTAGTGTTGATGTTTTATCGCAAAACACTTTTGCTGCTATTGTGGTGGGATAAGGGTAAGGTTAGGGACAGGTTTGGTGGTATAGTTGGTTTTACTGGTGAGTGGAGTAATGTGAAAGGAAAGGGTCAACAGTCTAATTATAGAAATGAATTACCGCTGTAGCGACATGCAGGTTATATATATATACAATGTATATATACAAGTACAATGTAAAGACATGTACACAAATATATATACAAGTACAATGTAAAGACATGTACACAATAAGTCCATTGTATCAAACGAATAATTTAAATGCTAGTACATAGTACTTAAAGACACTTAATATAAAGTGGGACCCATCGATCGTTCTTTCTTATGCATACAACAACTGAAGAGCCTGCTTACAATTTACAAACATTTATATTAGGAATGCACAATATATCGGCCACCATATTGTTATCGGCCGATACAGTATATGTTCATTTTTAATGTAGTCTTTATCAGCCCGATAGAGTCGGTAGACAATGGATTTTTCCTTTAGCTGAGACACTTCAGATGTACACTGTTCACCATGATGGTTTTGAATTGCTTGAAATATGATTGGCATCACTTCAGTTCACTTAAGTCTGACATAGCCTATAGGCTACATACAATTTATAATGAGCACATTATAATTGTGTGCTTGGGAAATGGCTTTTAATGGTGAGACTTTTGTTTTTGTAATCAGGCTCTCAAAAGTTTTAATTAAAAGTGGATTTAGATTTATCGGCCAATATATCAGTTATCGGCTGTCAAATATTTGGTATCGACCAAAATTTTCATATCCCTAATTTATATATTGTTAATATATTATATAATATAATATATCACGATCACATTATAAATGGATACATTTATGCACATGAGGCCCTAGGTTTTTTAATGGTAATTAATTGAGGTGAACTATACATACCACCAGATTTCCGATCACCATGACCATCATGAACACAATTAAGCACAAAGGCTGTCCTGCCACTTCCATGCAGTCCCACATGGTCTCGATCCACTCCCCGCACAACACCCTGAAGACGATCAGGAACGAGTGGAAGAAATCGGTCATGTGCCAGCGAGGAAGCGTGCAATCCTCAGAAATCTTACACACACAGTCACGGTAGCTCTTCCCGAACAGTTGCGTTCCCACCACAGCGAAGATGAAGACGATAATGGCTAGCACAAGCGTCAGGTTGCTCAAGGCGCCCAGTGAGTTGCCAATGATCTTGATCAGCATGTTCAGAGTCGGCCAGGACTTAGCTAGTTTGAAGACCCTCAGCTGTGACAATAAGATGCATAGAAAATTAGTATGGTCCATAGATTTTTTTTTTTAAATGTATCAGTATTGGTCAATATGATCAATTCTTCTATTTTTACATTTAGATTACATTTGCCGTCATCTAATGCTGACTTAAAGATAATCTTTAAAAACACTAATTATTTAATACAATTATATTGACATAAAATCTTTTTTTTTCTTTCAAACTGCACATTACAATGCTGCGATGAGCTTGTTCCGTTTAAAATGACTGATTTGAGTTTTTAACGTATTATTTTAAATGTATTTCAATTATATTTAGTGTTTTATACCATTCAAAAGTTTGGGGTCTGCATTTATTTGTTATAATATTTGACAAAATTACTGTTTTTATTGTATTTTTGACCAATTTAAAATCAACTATTTTGAACAAGAGATGGTCTTAGAAGGCAGCATTACACATAGCACCTTAAAAATCAACCCTAAGATTAAGGGGGTCATGACATTAATTGTTTTTATTATTTTAATATGTTCCTTGAGGTTCACTATATTGTTACTATGCGGGGAAAAAAATGAAATGATCAGTTTTTAAGGGGCGGCTCCTTTAAGGCTTGTCAGTAAACAGCCACTGTTATGATTGGCTAACGTCATTGCATATAGTAGACAGTATCAAAACCCCTTCGCTATTGTGCGAGAGTGTTATCTAAATAAAACTGGCGACTGAATGCCAGTGGGCGGGTCTATGGTGTGAGGATGTATAACTATTTGCCCATGTCTTTCTCTGGAGGCGGGCATATGTAAGCGTATTTGCAGTGTGACATCGCAGATCCCGCAGTGTCAAAACGAGCCGTTTTGGGCTTTGTTTACAATAAGGAGGACATTTTAAGCTATGAAACTTGCAGGATGTTTTAACGCTATAAAGACCTCTTATATGTCAAAAGATAAAGGCAAATTTGATTTCTCATGTCATGACCCCTTTAGGAACGCACCTATGCTGCATTTATATGCCGTCTAGGTAATTGGGTGTAATGCATGACAGCAGGATACTCTTACCAGTCGGAATGGCCTAAGAAGACCCATTCCAGAAATCACGTTTTGCAAACAAAGTTCCATAAGACTCAGTGTGACTATGATGCTGTCGAAGATATTCCAGCCTTCCTGAAAGTAAGTGTATGGGTCCAAGGCAATTATCTTCAATGTCATTTCTGCAGTAAAGATGCCTATGAAAACCTGTAAGCAACGAGATAAAACTTTTGGTAACACTTCACAATAATGTTCCATTTGTTAACATCTAAATTACTTCTAGGCCTGGTTTCACAGACAGGGCTTAGATTAAGCCAGGCTTTAGTTCATATAGGACATTAAAGTAGTTTTTTTTTTAGACAAAACAATGTCACTGACATATTGTAAGATATGCCAGTGCAAGTCACTTTCAGTAAAAAAAACTGCTCAAACATGCATTTTAGTTTGGGACTAGATTTAAGACTTGGGGGCTAATTTATTACTTCAATGAAAAATACTTCTAAATCTTTTATTAATCTTACTTAAATGTTAATTTCAACATTTACTAATACATTATTATAATCAGAAGTTGTCATATGTCTTGTATTATAATAAATACTGTAACAAATTAATCGTTTACAAATGTATTGTACTAGTTTTAAAACAATTTTTTTTAAAGTACTAGTTTTAAAACAATAACAAATGTATTGATTATTATTAAAGTTTAGTCAATGCATCAACTAACATTAACCGATGCGATCTTATTGTAAAGTATTACCAATCTTTTCAATTGAACAACATATTTAAAAGTATTTTACAAAAGTAGAGCTGTCCACGGACTAAATTTGTAATAAAATCATTACATTTGTTGATTAACTGATAGCTTTCTTAGAAGTCAAAATACTGTTGTAACACTTTTTTTGTATATATATTAGGGCTGTCAAACGATTAATCACGATTAATCGCATCCAAAATAAAAGTTTGTGTTTACATAATATATGTGTGTGTGTACTGTGTATAATTATTTTGTATATAAATGCACACACGTATATATTTAAGAAAAATATGTTATTTGTGTATAAAATGTTTATATTTATATAAAATATACATTATATATAGGCTCCATTCAGTCTATATACAGTATATACATGCAAATATTTCTCAAATACACATGCATGTGTGGGTATTTATGTATTAAAAATAATTATACAAAGTACACACACATATATTATGTAAACACAAACTTTTATTTTGGATGCGATTAATCGTTTGACAGCCCTAATATAAATCAATTCTACTAAATTTAATTAGTCAACTCACACTTCTCATTTCAGCTGGATATCTCACTGGTAATGAATAACTCTTTCTAGAATAACAAAACAAGTCTCATAGGATTTCATTTTAAATGCTGCTATAAATGTTCTTACCACGTTGCCAGTTGCAAGCATACTAGAATAAGCTTCATTCATAGGGTGACACTCCATGGCCATGAAGATTGTGTTTATCACGATGCAAATGGTGATAATCAGATCTGCAAAGGGGTCCATCACAACCATGTGGACGATCCTCTTTATCCTCAGCCATGTGGGATTGCAATCCCAGATCAGATAATTCTCTGCAAAGTCGTACCAGCGCTCCACACACTTCTGTTTCCAGACCTCCCACGCTGCCATGTTAAATAAAAAATGCAGACGACAATCTGAAAGCTGTAGGTAAAACTAGTAGGTATTTCAGCAACATTTGGGCAAACTGAACAAATACTAATAAGCACTTAATCAAAAGAACAGTTCAACTTTCTTCTGTGAAAAACAAAAAGGAAACCACTATTTTCATTATAATGAAAGTCAATGAAAACTGAGGCTGTTATTCAAAATGACAATATAAACACAAATAATTTTCAGTCTATTCCTCAATAGTTAATACGACATATACGATACTTTTTTAGCTTGACAAGCTCAGTCACTTTTTATTATATTGATAAGATTGGTCAAGATACTCTTGGGTTCAGATGAGCATTGGGTTGAGAAAATGACGACAATTGTGAACCATCTCTTAAAAATGGCAGGGAGAAAAAAAAATCTAACTATTATGCCACACATTCAGTTTCTTGTAAGTGTGTTCAGCATTTAGGGTTTCTTACGGTCAGGGTTGTTGACACTTGCTACACTCAAAGCTCTCTGTCTCGCTGATTGGTCAAAAGCCCCAGAAAAGCGTGAATCACATCGACGTCGGGGTCCATCTGTGTCCAACTGTAAACAGATCCAAATATCAGCAAATACATAAACAAATGTTACAGTGTTTGCTAGACAGCCTTCTCTAGCCATGCATCAATCATTCATCGGTTAACTTTGAAGACAAAGTAGCATTTCAAATGTATTCAGGCAATCTAAAAAACATTTCGGATTGATATTCGTTAAGTTGCTTTTACAAAAAACAACAACAACAACAACAACCCAAATTTGATTATATCTTGTTCTTGATGTTAAACTTTTTTACATTTAGTTTATTTAGTTACATTTTAACCACCTTAAGAATGCCTTCGTATGTCACTATTATTTAACTTAGTAAATATTATTAAGACATTATTATGGTTTCCACCACAGAATAAAAATAAAATAAAAAAAATCGGACAATTCTGATGCATTTTCTCACAATTGCGAGATATGTTAGAATTGAGATATATAAACTCCCAATTCTGACATTTTTTCCCGCAATTGAGAGTTTATATCACGCAATTCTGAGAGAAAAAAAAGAGTCAGAATTGTGAGATAAAAAACGTTTTTATTCAATGGTGGAAACAAGCGTCCATTCGTTAAACATGTTTATACAATACAATAATAATAAAAAATTTGACATTATGTGGAACAACATAATATAAATGCATGCGGAACAACATGCTTTAACATGCTTCAAAAAAACAAAAACAAAAGATTTTCCATATAATTCCTTAATTGAACAAATAATTGGCAAATTAATTGATTTGGTTTCACAACTTGACTTTGCAGGCTCACACAGACACACAGAATTAAAAGTCTCTCTGCAGACTTCCACAGAATAAGAATGCGGATCATTGAAAAAGTTATGAACATCCATGTTTGTTTATAAATTCATGTTTGTTTATAAATATATTGCATAATTTGATTGTGCAGCGTTTTTTTATACCATATTTAAATCCATCCTGCAGAATTCTGTAGATTTTCACCCAAAACCAGTAAAAAAACAAACAAAACAAAAAAAGTGCAAAGGAGTACAAAGATAGCATTACGCCTATAATAAAAAATGTGCAATTTAAAACAATGCATTATCCACAGTAACAGCACGTCACAGGCCATGCAAGGTTCGTGCACTGTTAGTTCTTTCCCTTACAAAACTCTCATCAAACATGGCTCTTTTTTTGGACACTTCGGGCGTCAGGATTACAGGGGGGGAGTTGGGTGAAGAGGCTCCGCCCGACACCATCACCATGCCATTGCTTTCGACCACATACCGCGCTTTTCCGTTAGACGGCAACAGTATACGTGGCGACAGACTGCTTTTGCTAAGAGTACTGTAAAGACGGTCGGGTCGAGAGGGTGAAAACAGAGAGTCTTTCGGGCTGCCTGTCTCCTTAAACATGCTTTGCTCATCGTCGGCGTAGTTGTTTTCGGAGTGCAGACGCCCGCGGAAGCTGAAGACGCTACCTTTGCTGCCCCGGCGTGGGGTGAGGATTGAACCCTGAAAACTCAGAGGGGACTGAGGAGACAAACAAGCTTTACAAACACACTGACAAACAAATCAAGGCATTTGAAGAAATGACTCTTCGCTAAACCCCACTATATCATTTTACTTGCCCGTTCAACTTTAGCTTTAAATGTCCGGCAGTTATTTATAGACAAGCTCATTTCTAATGCAAGTTCATGAAAGTTCTGTGTGTTTTTCTGTGTTCACTCCTTTTTTGAGAATAGATCTGAACTTAAAAGTATTAGAAGTAGAAGTAAATGCAATAATGCTTTAGAATACAGACATAAGGTTGGTCTCTTTTTAAAGAAGACACTGAAGCAGACTACCACTGAACTCAAGGCATATCAAAAAATGAAAGTAAAAAAAAAAAATACAGACGTTTACTGAAAAATAAACGTACTAAACTAAATGTACTGAGCTAAAACATAAATATTTTATACAAGCCGCTATTATATTTTATAAAATGTAAAATAGATTATACAATATGTATAGTATTTTTCAATATAATTTGGACTCTAAAATTGCTAAAGCCATGTCTAACCAAGTTATGTTCCAAATTTGAAGTTGGTATCACAAAAACTGAGCCCGCTAAAAGGGTAAAATACTGTTCCATGGTAAAGCAATGTCCAACTTCAAAACGGGATGAATTTTAAAGTTTAAGTTTGCAAATGGTAC
Organism: Tiaroga cobitis; assembly: GCA_030578255.1. Lineage (NCBI taxonomy): Eukaryota > Metazoa > Chordata > Actinopteri > Cypriniformes > Leuciscidae > Tiaroga > Tiaroga cobitis. The sequence continues at coordinate 50,025,937 of CM060599.1, forward strand.
ATCATTTATTATGATGATCACTAAAGCTAATGATAGGAAGAAAAAAATGCAATTAAAATTGTGTGCCAAGTGCCGCTACCGGGACACTGACGGTTAAAATGCTCATTTTTAATTTTATTTGCTCAGTAAAGGCCCTTGCACACTGAGTCCGAAATTTTCGTATGCGTTTTTTCATCATTCAGTGGCTCTGAATTGTCAAAACACCATTCAAACTGCTCGCTACGGATGCGAAAAACGCAGAAAATCGAACCCGATCCGATTTTTTTTATGACGGACGAAAGTTTCAGTGGCAGTGTTCAAGCGTGATTGACATAACGCGAGGTTGTTTTTTTTTTTAACGTGCGAAAATTTCGGACTGAGTGTGCAAGGGCCTTTATGATGTTGAATTCATGCTGAATTTATAAAAAAAATCTATCCATCCATCTAGACATTGGTGTTTCCTTATTGTAAGAAAGTAAGTTGATGACATTTCCTTATTCCTATAGCAAACATCAAATGATTTCTAACCTGATGTGGAGAAGAGCAAGTCCTTTCACGTGAGAGCCGAATTTTTCCATTGTCTGTCAAACGGAAGCTGGCCTTTCTATCGTTTCCCTCCGTCTTCAAATCATCCTCTTTCTCTCCTTCCCCCTGACGCCGTCTCTTTTTCCTGTGGTTACGTCGTTCTTTGGCACTTTTGGAGCTGAGTTTGGAGGCGTCCGAGGAACTGTCTGTTCCATCTCCACTGAGCACATCACACTTGGACGCTTCAGCCGCAGCCTGTCAACCAATCACAACGTCATTACACTTCTGCAACAGTTAGCGAAGGTTTCATGCATTTACATTTATGCATTTGGCAGAATTTTCTTCTTTATCGGTTCATGTATTCCCTGGGTATTGAACCCATGACCTTGGCATTGCACGCACCATGCTCTACTTTTTGAGCTACAGGAAAATGCAAAAAGCTTGCATTTCATACCCTGTTTATATGTAAACACCCAACAGACCTGAGCTTCCTCTTCCTGTATCATGAGCTGCTCAAGCATGGCATTGAACTCCTCCTCTTTCTTCAAAGCCTCATCCATAGTGGCTTGGTTCTGTTCGTCATATGCCATGGCAACCACAGCCAGGATCAGGTTCACCAGGTAGAAGGATCCCAAGAAAATGACCAGCACGAAAAAAATCATGTAGGTTTTTCCTGAGGCTCGAAGAGTCTGTAATACAATTCCACGATTAGTATAGGAGAAATGCAGGAAGCAATTAATGTTGTTCAAACCAGTATAATTATTTTATTTTCCATACAGTGAGTGTGGATGAGGACTTAAGTTACCAATCTCCATAAATTACATTGAAATTTCAATTTAGACAATTTTATGGTATTTTATGATTTTTTCAGAGGAAGAGAAGGGGAAGAAACTGCGTAAATGTTATAGGTTCGTGGATTTCTCTTGAAACACTAGTTTTGAACATCACGAAGAACAAGATTTTCAGTCTGTTCCTCATACCAGCAATGTGTATTGCATTAGAAGGCTTGGAATAAAGTGTAAAAATCATATGGACTACTTTCATGATGGGATTTTTTTTTTGTCCTTTTTGGAGCTTGACAACCTCATCCCCTTTTATTAAATAGAAAAGAAAATCAGCTCGGACATTGTGTAAAACACCACCTTTTGAGTTTCATGAAATAAATATAATCATATGAGTTCAGGATCCTCTACCTGTTGGTAAAGATTCTCCCAGTAGTCTTGAGTCATCAGTCTGAATAATGAAAGGAAGGCCCAGCCAAAGCTATCAAAACTTGTGTAACCAAAATCTGGATTACGACCTGCTTTTATACAGACAAATCCTTCTGGACACTGCCTGAAATGCACACGTGTGACACTTGATTGTCAAAAACGCACCATACAACTCAACAACATGAAACGAGCAATCTTGGTGAACGTCTTTTAAAAAGAAGAAAACTGAAAAGGTTAATGAATTTGTTGGATATTCAGATTTGTTTGCACTTGTTGCTTACCCAGCATCACTGTTTTTCCCACAGATTAGCGCGTCTTTCTTTCCTGGTTGGATATAATGGTTACCTACAGGAAAAAGAAGACAGAATTCATAATAGATCTTATACAAAGCTAAAGTGCATTAGTTGCTTTGTGCTAAATTCCATTTATTGGTGTTTATTCTGTCCACAATAGGTTGTTTCATACCATATTTCTTATATTTTAATATTCTTCATTGGTACATTTTTTGTAAAAAACAAAAAAACAAAACAAATGATATGCCCATTTACCACCCTCTTCCTAACCATTTGAATTTAATGGGATGTGTTCACAACAGGGCCAAACCCTAAGCAAATGAGGGAAATGTCAAAACACCAGTAAGCTGCGTATATATCAGAATAAAATGGAGAGTGGAATGTGGAAGGCATCCCCCTCAGCAAACAGCGCACAAGATTACCTCACTCCTGCATTATAGCTTTCCCCATCCAGCTAAAGTACTTGCCAATGGATATCATATTCCCCTCCATGAGCAAGGTGGAATTCCTCTTTCTCTCTAACAGGTTTTTCATGGCTGGTGGTGTTGCAAACATCCATGATGCTGAATGAAGACAGCTGGCTGTCTTACACACACAATATTTCCTTTTCAGACTGGTCACTAGTATATTGGACCTGTCACTCTTAAATTTGATTTTTATTGGCCCTGATCAAAATGTTACTCATATACACTCTGGTCTACTTAAACTTCTCTTCAGCAAAAATGTGTGGATTAGGATGCAAATTATCAGTCCTTCCTGAATTATGTGATCTTGTAATACCCATATTATTAGCAATAACTTGCCACATGCATTGAAGAGTGAATTCAAAATGTACGGAGCCCCCCTAGTCCCACTTTGTCAAAAAAAATTATTATAACTATCTCGTGGCCTCAAGATAGTATCTCTATCTTGAGGCCACGAGTTACTATCTTGAGGCCACGAGATACTATCTTGAGGCCACGAGATAGTTATAATAAATTTTTTTGACAAAGTGGGACTAGGGGGGCTCCGTAAAAATGCAACCTAAACCTGGAAATAAACTGAATGTTTTAAAGTGCCCCTATTGTGCTATTTTTTAAGACTCTTAATTTTGTTTTTCTGGTCTCCTACAACAGGTTTACATGCATCAAAGGTAAAAAAAAAGTTTAATTTTCTCATAATATTCAATGCACATCACAACATTTTTCAGTGATTCTCAAACAACTCAATGGATGAATCAGTCTCTCTAAATCCCTCCTTTCCGTGAGCTATTCTGCTCTGATTGGCAGATGGCCCAGTCTGTTATGATTGGTCTACCGCTTATAGCACCTGTCGGAAACAAAAACGCCCATTGACATAAGTGAACTACAGCTGCATCCGGAAGCTCACTACAGCTCAGCGATTGTACAGCGTAAACTAAAGACCGTAACGAACGATGACGTTGATTTTACCATTTCAATCTGAGCGCGAGTCCGAAGATGAAACATTGGAAGAACCTGAACCTCCATTGCAAAGAAGACGTTTCTCTGTGATACCCTACTCATTTTGAGGTACATTATTTGAGGTACATGTTTGCCTTCAAGAGCAAGCACTTTGCAAATCCCTGAGTATTTTACATTTGAGGGCTGGTCAAGTCGTTCGCGGGCGGACAACATACAACATAGGCTTCGTTTGTTTGATCGATTGTTTCTTTTGGGATACAATAACTTTATTTGTCGTGCATTTTAGACTTTTCAACTTTGCAGAACGTTTACATTCACAAACAGCTTTATTACACACAAAGAGGATTTTCGAAAAACCATAATAGGGGCACTTAAAGATTTACAGTTTTTCTCAATGGCTTTGGCTCAATTCTCGAATGAGACTTTTTTTCTCAAAACAACAAGTACATGTCTCTGAAAAATTAGTTTCTTGTTCACATCAGATTTGGATTTCTTATTAATTTAAGCAATTTGCATGTGTTCTGGCACATGTGTGCAAAAGAGATTTTCACAACATCTAAATGCACATGGCTTTTTGATCAAAACTGATGAGTTGATTCTCAGTGAAACTGTCCAACTCTTCACAAGTTCTAAACATTCTTTCATCAAGTGAGCCTCCACTTGCAAAGTGAGCCATCTAGTTATTAAAATCTGTCAGACATGCATGTGTATTTCATAAATACCTATGTCTGCTAAATTGACAAATGGCCTGCCATTGTAGTGAAATAGAAATAACAATCTTACCAATCAAGTTTGAAAGCATACAGTAGGCTATAAGGAGTTTGCCCAACACAATCACTGCCATTTTTGAACATGCAGGAAAATCTAAATCCATAAACAGCAACAGCAGTTTATTTTTGTAGAAACTGAAAATACACAGTTGCTTGTCGTGGAAAAGCAACAGGAAAATATGTACGAATGTGTGGTGTTAGGGGAAGACATGCTGTAATAGAATATGTAAA
>CM060599.1:50710366-50752866 GCA_030578255.1 Tiaroga cobitis
AGTTGAGTTTGAGACCCCTGCCTTAGAAATGTGTGCATCAAATATGATAAAGTAGGCATGATAGGGTTAATATCAGTTGTATTCTGAGTTCTGACCTGAACCTCCAGAGCCTCCCAGAAGATCTCCGGAGCCGAGATGTTGTTCTGCTCCCAGTACAGAAGCGTGGCATTGCTGGGGTTTGCAGGCTCGATACAGGAACATCTACAGAACAGAAGCATCCTTTAACTTGCTTTGCTATAAAAAGAGGTTACATGGTATTTGTTTCTATAATCTTGTGTCCATTTGATTCTGTGCCTCATTCAGTTGTGTGTTCACCTGTAAGTGGTGAGTTTCTGCAGATTGTTGTTCATATTAATGGGATACGTCTCCCCGAGATGAATGAGCTTCTCCAAGGCCTCATAGATGAAGATGATGCAGATGAGTGAGGCGAAGGCCTCCTCAGTGAAGCGCGTGATGTAACAGACGAGTGAACTGGCATCAGTGGCCACCAGTAGCAGACAGAGGAACGCCGTCCACAGCCCGATACACGTCCTGAGGGACAGGTATGACAGCCCGTATTCCCTGCAAACACACACACACCGTGAGCATGTATTCCCTGCAAACACACACACACACCGTGAGCCCGTATTCCCTGCAAACACACACACACACCATGAGCATGTATTCCCTGCAAACACACCGTGAGCATGTATTCTCTGCAAACACACACCGTGAGCATGTATTCTCTGCAAACACACACCGTGAGCATGTATTCCCTGCAAACACACACCGTGAGCATGTATTCCCTGCAAACACACACCGTGAGCATGTATTCCCTGCAAACACACACACCGTGAGCATGTATTCTCTGCAAACACACACACCGTGAGCATGTATTCTCTGCAAACACACACACCGTGAGCATGTATTCTCTGCAAACACACACACCGTGAGCATGTATTCTCTGCAAACACACACCGTGAGCATGTATTCCCTGCAAACACACACCGTGAGCATGTATTCCCTGCAAACACACACCGTGAGCATGTATTCCCTGCAAACACACACACCGTGAGCATGTATTCCCTGCAAACACACACACCGTGAGCATGTATTCCCTGCAAACACACACACCGTGAGCATGTATTCCCTGCAAACACACACACCGTGAGCATGTATTCCCTGCAAACACACACACCGTGAGCATGTATTCTCTGCAAACACACACACCGTGAGCATGTATTCCCTGCAAACACACACACCGTGAGCATGTATTCTCTGCAAACACACACCGTGAGCATGTATTCTCTGCAAACACACACCGTGAGCATGTATTCTCTGCAAACACACACACCGTGAGCATGTATTCCCTGCAAACACACACCGTGAGCATGTATTCCCTGCAAACACACACACCGTGAGCATGTATTCCCTGCAAACACACACACCGTGAGCATGTATTCCCTGAAAACACACACACCGTGAGCATGTATTCTCTGCAAACACACACACCGTGAGCATATATTCCCTGCAAACACACACACACCGTGAGACCGTATTCCCTGCAAACACACACACCGTGAGCATGTATTCCCTGCAAACACACACACACCGTGAGCATGTATTCCCTGCAAACACACACACACCGTGAGCATGTATTCCCTGCAAACACACACACAGTCTGGAGCTCAGCCTTGTGTACTGGGAGTTATTGGAGATGTAAACCTTGCTAAGAGGTTACTAAGGTATTCTGAGTGGTTGCTAAGCAGTTTCTAGGGTGTTCTGGTTGGTTTTTATCTATCTATCTATCTATCGATCGATCGTTCTGTCTATCGATCGTTCTATCTAACGTTCGTTCTATCATTCTATCTAACATTTTATCTATCTCTAGAGATAAATGAAAGAATGATATATAGATGATAGAGGAATAAACAATAGAATGATAGAAAGAATGCAAGATAAATGGTAGAGCAGTAGATACAAACGAGAGATAAAACAGATAGATAGATAGATAGATAGATAGAGAGATAAATGATAGAACGACAAATAGAAAGAACGAGAGATAAGATCATTCTTACATAGAATGATAGATAGATAGAATGAGACCTAAAACAATAGAAATAGATAGAATGAGAGATAAATGATAAGACCGAATGATAGATAAAACGATAGAATGATGAATAGAACAAGATAAAACAATAAAAAGAAGATAGATAGATGTAATGGATAGACAAAACGATAGAGCGATAGATAGAACGAGAAATAAAATATTAAAACAATAGATAGAACGAGAGATAAACAATAGATAGAACGAGATATAATGATAAAATGATGGATAGAACAATAGATAGAACAATAGATATATAGACAGAATAAAAGATAGATAGATAGAATGAGAGACAGACAGACAGATAGACAGACAGACAGATAGATAGACAGAATGAGAGACAGATAGATAGATAGATAGATAGATAGATAGATAGATAGATAGATAGATAGATAGATAGAGAGACAGACAGATAGATAGATAGATAGATAGATAGATAGATAGACAGACAGACACACAGATAGATAGAGATAGATAGACAGACAGACAGACAGATAGATATAGATAGATAGATAGACAGACAGACAGACAGATAGATAGATAGATAGATAGATAGATAGATAGATAGATAGATAGAGATAGACAGACAGACAGACAGACAGACAGATAGATAGATAGATAGATAGATAGATAGATAGATAGATAGATAGATAGATAGATAGAATGAGAGACAGACAGATAGACAGATAGAATGAGAGACAGAAAGATAGATATATAGATATATAGATAGATAGATAGATAGATAGATAGACAGACAGACAGTTAGATAGATAGATAGACAGACAGCTAGATAGATAGACAGACAGACAGACAGACAGACAGATAGATAGATAGATAGATAGATAGATAGATAGACAGACAGATAGATAGTTAGAATGAGAGACAGATAGATAGATAGATAGATAGATAGATAGATAGATAGATAAATAGATAGATAGATAGAGATAGACAGACAGACAGATAGATAGATAGATAGATAGATAGATAGATAGATAGATAGATAGATAGATAGATAGATAGATAGATAGATAGACAGAATGAGACAGACAAATAGATAGACAGAATGAGAGACAGAAAGATAGATAGATAGATAGATAGATAGATAGATAGATAGATAGATAGAGAGACAGACAGACAGATAGATAGATAGATAGATAGATAGATAGATAGATAGATAGATAGATAGATAGATAGATAGATAAAATGAGAGACAGACAGACAGACAGACAGATAGATAGATAGATAGATAGATAGATAGATAGATAGATAGATAGATAGATAGATAGATAGATAGATAGATAGATAGATAGAATGAGAGACAGACAGACAGACAGACAGACAGATAGATAGATATAGATAGATAGATAGATAGATAGATAGATAGATAGATAGATAGATAGAGACAGACAGATAGATAGATAGATAGACAGAATGAGAGACAGACAGATAGATAGATAGATAGATAGATAGATAGAATGAGAGACAGACAGACAGACAGACAGACAGACAGATAGATATAGATAGATAGATAGATAGATAGATAGATAGATAGATAGATAGATAGATAGATAGATAGATAGATAGAGACAGACAGATAGATAGATAGATAGACAGAATGAGAGACAGACAGATAGATAGATAGATAGATAGATAGATAGATAGATAGATAGATAGATAGACAGATAGATAGATAGACAGACAGCTAGATAGATAGACAGACAGACAGACAGACAGATAGATAGATAGATAGACAGACAGACAGATAGATAGTTAGAATGAGAGACAGATAGATAGATAGATAGATAGATAGATAAATAGATAGATAGATAGAGATAGACAGACAGACAGATAGATAGATAGATAGATAGACAGAATGAGACAGACAAATAGATAGACAGAATGAGAGACAGAAAGATAGATAGATAGATAGATAGATAGATAGATAGAGAGACAGACAGACAGACAGACAGATAGATAGATAGATAGATAGATAGATAGATAGATAGATAAAATGAGAGACAGACAGACAGACAGACAGATAGATAGATAGATAGATAGATAGATAGATAGATAGATAGATAGATAGAATGAGAGACAGACAGACAGACAGACAGATAGATAGATATAGATAGATAGATAGATAGATAGATAGAGACAGACAGATAGATAGATAGATAGATAGACAGAATGAGAGACAGACAGACAGATAGATAGATAGATAGATAGATAGATAGATAGATAGACAGATAGATAGATAGACAGATAGATAGATAGACAGAATGAGACAGATAGACAGATAGATAGAATGAGAGACATACTTGCAGAATTTGAACAATATTTTCTCAAACACCAGAACGGGTCCAGTGCTGCCCAGTATAGTGAGAGGCTGTCCCGCGAACAGAGAGTATGCGATTCCAGTCATCGAGGCTCCAAACAGCGACTCAATGGCACTCTGAGAACAGGGGAGAATATGCTCAAAAAACACCTTTATATGACAACATTCATATACAGGTGAAACTCGAAAAATTAGAATATGGTGCAAAAGTTCATTGATTTCAGTAATTCAACTTAAAAGGTGAAACTAATATATTATATAGACTCATTACATGCAAAGTGAGATATTTCAAGCCTTTATTTGTTATAATTTTGATGATTATGGCTTACAGTTATGAAAACCTTTTCACAATATTCTAATTTTGAATTTGGGGTTTTCATAAGCTGTAAGCCATAATCATCAAAATTATAACAAATAAAGGCTTGAAATATCTCACTTTGCATGTAATGAGTCTATATCATATATTAGTTTCACCTTTTAAGTTCAATTACTAAATAAATTATATAATAAATTAACTTTTGCACCATATTCAAATTTTTCGAGTTTCACCTGCAAATGAAATTATTGCTGACTACGCAACTTAGATGCAGACCCAGACACACGTGTACAAAACTAAGTTACCCGTCACTATGAGTGAAGTCTGTGCTTTACATCAAGGACCGCAATGGAAATACGTTTTTAACTTTATTGCGTTATCCTTTACAAATTAGTGTATTTCACTACTTTCTTTGCCTATATTGTTGGATTAACTTAAAAAAGTAAGTTACCTGGTCGCCTTAAACTTTTTATTTCAATAAACTCAAAATTTTGAGTTAACACAACAAAGGAGATTGGTTTAATAAATAGAAACTCAAAATATTATGCTAGCTGAATCACATTATCTAAGTTTATTTGGCAAAATATAAAAAGTTGTGATAACAAATCATGAAAATTAGTTTCAAATCAAATGCATGGTGTTGATGTGATCTTACTATGCGTCCCTCGGTAGCTTCTCCCAGCAGTCCTCCGAAGGTGATGACCGGGGACATGCAGGCGCAGTACAGGAACAGGAACGAGGCCAAACACTGCAGGCTGAGCGCATCGGTGAAATCTGACAGAAAGTGAGGAGCCTTCCTCTTCACATCCAGAACTAATCCACCAAAAAATCTGACAAAACACACCAGACACACAAGATCACTGCCTTCTGAGGCGCGGACAGAGCTGGAAAACTGGCTTACACTCAATTCAGCGCTGTGTTATATTCCGTAGAGAAGTAAATTCATGACAATTAAACCTTTTCCTTCCAAATTGTCATTACTATTATGCAAAAAATATATATTTTAATATTACTTCAATTGTCATTTGTCTACAGTAATGTATTCTATTACAGTAATGATGGGAATTCAAATGTAAAATGTCAAGATGCATGACAGTAATGGGAATTTGGGAGGGGAAAAGTGCTTAGTTCTCATTAAAATAATTAATTGCATAATCTTAATGCACCTAGAAAAAAAATAGGCTTCATTTTCAAACTATTTATTTTTCATTTTGGAGTGCAGAGAATTTGTTGCAAATCACATTTCTCTAAGTAAAAAAAAAAAAAAAAAGTGTATCTATGTATCTTTTCTCCATTTGTCAACACATATGTGGAATATTCCTTGCATTAAGCCACGGTTTTCAATTATATCAATTAAAAAGACATTCAGATATACTGTACAATATCGTGATGCATTACAATAATGGGAGTTTGGCGGGTAAATGCGCTTAATTCTCATGAAAATAATGCACACAAAAAAACAGGCTTAATTTTCAAACTATTATTTCTTTTCTTTTTTCTTTTACTGTGCAAAGAATTTCTTGCAAGCCACACATCTTCTACTAACATTTTCCTAAGCAGAAAAGTAATTTAATCTATATGATGGCTGGAGGATGGATTTTTTTTCTCCATGCTCCGACACATATGTGGAATATTCCTCTCAAAAAGTCACAGGTTTTCTGAGCATGGCTGTTTCACAGCAAGTCTGGCGCGTCTTGCATATGAAAAAACAGTTGCACTGTTATAGGGACAAAAATATGTATTTTTTTATTTTAGTAAATGCTAAATACAACTTCATAGTTTGTAAGAAACAAAACAGTGAATTTTCACAGTTCTCCCCCATTAACTGGTGTGGCAAAAATTATGAATAAATGTATAAAACTGAGATCAATTTAGTACATGCATATAAAGATAAAATGGTAAAACACTTTTAATTCAATTTTGTATTTAAAAAAAGTCTTAATATTTGGCAGTCCGGTTGAAGAAAGAGATGATAAAATCACAGCAGATATTATGTCCAGTGCATTTGTCACTGTTAATGTAATCAAGTCGAAAGCATTCAGTATTTTACACAGTGTCTGTCGTTGCACAATTTAGAAAATATAGCAGATCATCCAGGTATTCCATGCATTCAGAAAATCCACATACTGTGCACAGTATACATACTATATAAGGCAGACATACTCCAAAACCAGAAAGAAATATTAATTAGGGCTGATCAGATATGACCATTTGGGAGAAAAGAGCCATCTGAGAACAGAAGGGGATTATTGTTGTGAGAAGAGAGAAAGTCACTCAAAGTTGTGAAAACTGTCACTCAACAGGAAGAGTGTGACCAAATGTCAAACATGGCATCTGTCCAGTTCACTGGAGAGTTGAAAACCTGGTCTTCAGTGGCACGGCTCTCGGTTACATCGTAGTAGACAACGAAACCATCATCCTCAATGATCTGCATTATTATGTGCTCTTTAACTGTCATAGTGAACATGACCGGTTCCATTATTTTGGTTTCTGAGAGGATCTTTTAACTTTTTCAAGGTTCGTGAGACTTAATTGAATTAAGTTGTGTTATGTATTAAGTATTAACTTCGAAATAGGAGTATAGACCAACAAAATGTGAATAACAGCTCAGATAATCTGGAAGAATTTGATGAAAAATTTGTGAGTTCAGATTGATATCTCAGACTTTGGTATCTAGGCACAATTGTTAAAGGGATAGTTCACCTAAAAATATATTCTGTCATCATTTACTCGTGTCGTTCCAAACCCGTAAGACTTTCGTTCATCTTCGGAACACAAACGAAGATCTTTTTAATGAAATCTGAGAGCTTTCTGTCACTCTATTGACAGCTTGGCAACTAAAATTGAGGTTAAATCACTGGAGTTACATGGATTTCTTTAATTTTGTCTTTACTACCTTTTTGGGGCTTGAAAGAGGTAATTGTGTAGCTGTCAACGGAGGGACAGAAAGCTCTCAAATTTCATTAAAAAGATCTTCATTTGTGTTTTGAAGATGAACGAAAGTCTTACGGGGACCGTGCTGTACAGAAAAAATAAACAAAAAACATAAAATACATACTTTATGTAAAGCATATACAGGTGAAACTCGAAAAATTAGAATATCGTGCAAAAGTTCATTTATTTCAGTAATTCAACTTAAAAGGTGAAACTAATATATTATATAGACTCATTACATGCAAAGTGAGATATTTCAAGCCTTTATTTGTTGTAATTTTGATGATTATGGCTTACAGCTTATTAAAACCCCAAATTCAAAATTAGAATATTGTGAAAAGGTTTTCATAACTGTAAGCCATAATCATCAAAATTAAAACAAATAAAGGCTTGAAATATCTCACTTTGCATGTAACGAGTCTATATAATATATTAGTTTCACCTTTTAAGTTGAATTACTGAAATAAATGAACTTTTGCACGATATTCTAATTTTTCGAGTTTCACCTGTAATACAGATAAAACAAATCAAGAGACATAAAACATAGGAAAAAATAAACATACCGTAAAAACAAAACAAAACAAAAAAAACAAAATGTCAACGTCAGGTGTCAAAGGCCAAGGAGAAAAGGTGGGTTTTAAGAAGCGATTTAAAAAACAGACAGTGAAGAGGCTTGTCTAATGGGCAGAGGCAGATCATTCCACATTTTGATCAGCTGACCTGAGAGAACGAGTGGGTGTTTAAGGGTGTAGCAGCTCCGAAATGTAGGGTGGGGCAAGACCGTTTAGGGATTTAAAAGCAAGTAGAATCATTTTAATTAGAGATGCACCGATTGATCGGCTGGTGACCGGAATCGGCCGGTTTTCACGTGATCGGCCATGATCGGCGACCGGCCGGTCAGTCTGACATAATCCGATTTTATGCCGGTCAAATGCACTCGGGCGCCGCATGATTAACATCGCGCAACATCAGCATCACACGTGCACACGGAACGCGCACATGTAGGAAACCTCGTGAATTACGGCCGTTTCACACCACAAGGTGCAGCGCGTTTTTTTTTTGTTCGGCGTGCATGTTAATCAATGAGTGCATTCACACCGCGAGCCGGAGCAGCGCGTGAGCGTCGAGCAGGAGCGTCGCGGGAGCAACAGTGAAGCGCGGGTTTCAGCGCTGAGTCTATTTTTGCTGCGCTCAATTTAAGTGAAAGCACACTTTTGATGGACAAAATAAATATGATTTCATCCAAAAAGTGCCCAAAATGCAAAGAATTTGCATGTCTGGTGTGTTTTAACAAGAACTGAAGTAGGCTAGGCTATGTCAGAAAGAAAATGAAGACTCAAAAATATTTATAGAAAATTTACCCATTTAAACTTGTTTTTATTATGATTTAATTGTTTCCCTGCACATGCTCCACTCGTCCGGTTTAGCTTGGCTGGACATGTGTCAGATGAGAGAAGAACTGCTTGAGAAATATAACTTGCCATTGATGTACAAGTGATTGCAATAGGCCTGTGTGTGTGTGTGTGTGTGTGTGTGTGTGTGTGTGTGTGTGTGTGTGTGTGTGTGTGTGTGTGTGTGTGTGTGTGTGAGAGAGAAATATCTTTATACTGCAAGGCTATATTTATTGAATTTTTATTTGTTATTTATATATTATTGTATTGCCATTACCTGTTTTCATACAGAAGTTTAGTTTGCTAAATATATCAATTTTTTTTTTATTGGATATTGGATGTGAAAAGGAAATGGTTCTTCCATAACACTGCACTTTAGATGTGTGTGAATTTCCCACACCAGGAGTCATTTATATAGTTCTATTTTATAGCGATTATCTGTTCAAAAAATGTTCTATGCAAAATGTTCTATTAAAGAGAAGATAGAAAATAAATATTTGTGTGTGCTGTAAAGTGGTTTGAAAAAAAAAAATCGGAATCGGCTAAAATCGGCATCGGCAGGTCAAACTCAAGGAAAAATCGGAATCGGCTAAAATCGGCATCGGCAGGTCAAACTCAAGGAAAAATCGGAATCGGGATCGGCCTAGAAAATTGTAATCGGTGCATCTCTAATTTTAATTTGGATCCTAAAATGTACGGGCAGCCAGTGAAGTGAGGCTAACATGAGCGAAATGTGTTCGTGTTCCAGTTCCAGCGCTGCAGCGTTTTGTACCATCTGGAGACGGACTACAGAAGACCCACTAACCCCCACATACAGTGCATTACAGTAATCTAGCCGAGTGCTAACAAAGGCATGGATTACTCTCTCAAAATGTTGCCTCGGAAGATATGGCTTTATTTTGGCCAGCTGCCTCAATTGAAAAAAGCTCGATTTAACGACTGCCCAGATCTGACTGTCGAGCTTAAGGTCAGAGTCAATTTTAACCCCTAGATTAGTGATGGTTGGCTTGGAGTACTGGGCCAAGGCACCCAAATCAACAGGAGGGGTCGCATTGGTGCCAACAAAAACCCTCACTTTGTCTTTTGTGCATTGAAACTTAAAAAGTTAAGAGCCATCCAGGCCTTTATATCTTCAAGACACTCGAGTAGCGGTCTAACAGTGTCATTCTTTTTAAGAGGCACATAAATCTGGCTAACAGTGGAATGACATGCCGTGCTTCCTGATTATTGAACCAAGCGGGAGCAAATAAAGAGAAAAGAGAAGAGGGCCTAAAACTGAACCCTGAGGGACCCCACAAGAGAGGAGAAGAGGAGGACTCAGAGTCACCACAGCTGACACAGAAAGTCCGACCTTTCAAGTAGGACTTCAACCATTCTAGTGCTATGCCCTTGATGCCCACCCACTGCTATAAACGAGTGATCAGGATTTCATGGTCCACAGTGTCAAACGCAGCAGTTAAATCAAGAAGCACAAGAATAACACAATCACCAGAGTCAGTAGCTAAAAAGATATCATTAAAAACTTTTAAAAGAGCAGATTCTGTGCAGTGCAGAGTTTTAAAACCGGACTGGAAAACTTTGAGAATATTGTGGTGCAAGACTATCTTTTCAAGAATTTTTGAAAGAAAAGGTAGTTAGGCCTAAAATTAGAGAGGTCTGCAGGATCCAGACCAGGTCTTTTAATCAGAGGTTGCACTACTGCATGTTTACAATTTGCAGGGACCACACCTACGGAGAGACTGCTATTGACAACTGCATGAGCAGACGGCCCTACAGTGGGGAAAACCTCTTTAGAAGAAGACAATATGGTCATTATCCAGCTTAATTCAGTTCAAGTTTTGTTCTCATCTGATAGTGTCAGTGCAGTGCAAGATTACATCAACATCTCTTCTGAAAGATGGACACAGGAAGAAAGATCAAAAAAAAAAAAAAAGCCTGGACACTTCTGCAAACATCTCCATTCTGATATTACAGAGATCTAATTTATGTTTTTTATTTTTGATGGCTTTCACACAAACTGACATGCGATTCTGATGTGTCTACACACATACACACACACACACTCCAGACTGACCTCCCGGTGCGCTGCAGCTCAGGGCCTCCATGTCCACCGTGTTCCTCTGTCTCTGCCAGCTCTCCATTAGGCACTGCAGGGATCTTTCTCTTCTCCTGTTATATCAAACACAGAGACGATAGAGGGATACAGCAGAACTCTTAGCATAAAACTGTGAGAGGAGTTCTGACAGGACTTAGAGATATTGATAGAGTTTGCAGAGATATTCCTCAAATATTCTCAAAATCATCGTGAGCTAAGTTGATCGTAGAGACCATTCAAAACACTTTATTTGTCCCCAAGGGGCAATTAATGAGGCCATATAGAGTAACGTAAACATTATCAGTGTTGGGAACGTTACTTTAAAAAAGTAATTAGTTATAGTTACTCACTACTTGTTCCAAAAAGTAACTAAGTTAGTAACTCAATTACTCTATAATAAAAGTAACTCGTTACCAGGGAAAGTAACTATTTGCGTTACTGTAAAAAAAAAAAAGTTCTATATGTCAAAGAATTGATTTTTTTTTAGCAGTTTTCACAAGTCAGTTGAAATGAGTAGAACAGACAGGTGTTTGTACATAACTTTCTATATTTATTGCACGTCGACAGACAGCAAGAGGTTTATCCTGCACTTCACTTTACTCGCCTTATTATTAACCCACCTCCTCACTAGCTGTGTGAGCCAGGGGTGCGTTCAGATTACAGTTTATTCAATCAATACATAGTAACGCACATAGGGGTCGATTTTGTTATGAGTCAGTTTGTACCCACCACTTTTTGAAACAAATAAATAAAACATCTCCAGTTAACTAGCAGAGCATTCATTTAGTTCGCTATTAAATAAGAGATCTAGCGTTAAATTGTTTTGGTTTTGAACTCAAGCTGAGCGCTCGTGTCCGCTGCTATCAGTTGCATACAGTTGCTCTTGTGGCTCGCGCGGACAGTCTTCACTCGGACGCGCTCTTCAATCTATATTGCAGAGACTCTCTATTCATTCCGGTGAAATCACAAAATAAAATGCAAACAAACGTTTCCCTGCTTGATATAGACTGCAACCAATGATGAACATTTTCAGTTTTAATGAGAAAAAAAACTATACTAGCGTGGATTAGAACCCGTAACCTCTGACATGCTTGGCAAAAGTTCTACCACTAGACCATTTAAGAACTCAAACAGTATTGACGGATCGATGGATTTATTTACGGGTTGAGCAGAGAGGCTGCACAGTTTGACAAGTTTGTACCCAGCACTTCTGAAAAAGCACTTCTGAATGCGTCTCTGTCCCCAGCACATTTCAAACCAAACTGACGCCCGTGGTAACGCACCGCATTTAACGTCCAGTAACGTTAACGGCGTTGTAACGACGGGAAAAGTAATTAGTTAGATTACCCGTTACTGAAAAAATAACGTCGCTACCTAACACCGTTATTTTAAACGGCGTTATTCCAAACACTAAACATTATACATAAAAACATCCTACATTAAATAAATAACAGAATGTGCACGGAATACATATTAATGAATACCTAATATATATTTTAAATAATAATTAAAATCAAGGCATGATAAACAAGGGGGCTAGAGATGGTTGAGAATTTAAAAGCTGCACCGATTTGGGAACAAAGGTTACCTTCCTCCTTTGTGTCCTACAACATGGACAACGACACCGTCGACGTGAAGGAAGCCACTCAAAAACAGAGAACATTACATGTGAAGTGTCTCGCAAAATCCTTCCAGCCAACCTCAGCAATTGCTGTTCACTTATAATAGAAAGAGCCCTAATCGGGAGTCCAATAATTTTTGAGCAGACTTTAACCGAGACTTTTATTTCTATTTTGGAAGCTTATAATAATTGGTGCCAATGGTTCCACAATCTACTTAGGCTTAATATGCTTTTGAGAAACGCAGCCCAGGTTAGTGTTTGTTCTAAATCTGTAATCATAAGTGTTAAACTACTGCAATCCAATTTGTAGCAGTAAATGAAGAGGTGTCATATCGATCGCAAGTTCAGTATGGAGTACCGCAAGGCTCAGTACTAGGACCGTTGCTTTTCACCCTGTGCATGCTACCCTTGGGAGATATTAGGAAGCATGGCTTTAGTTTTCACTGTTACGCTGATGATACTCAGCTCTATATCTCTTCACGCCCTGACGAAACATACCAATTCACCAAATGATTGGATATATAGTTGATAGACTTGCAATTAGTTAAGCCTGAACGGCTTAAAGGTGCAGTAAGCGATTTCTGAGAAACGCTGTTGAAAATCCACACCCAAACAAAAAATGATGAATAATGTGAACATCCCGCATATTAATAGCTGCAAATATATATAATTTCCAGGAAATCGAGCGAGTGAGAGAGAAAGCCTGTTTCCACCTGGTATCCGTGACCACTTGCGTTCGGATTTTGTGGAGACTCTCGCCTCTTTTTTCGTCACACTCAACAACATCACTTTCGCCGCTCGAATACTATGGAATGAACGAACATGTGCTGTTCTGTGCTTACATCACTTAAATGCACTGAAGAAAAAGGGTCTATTTTCACTCATTTGTTTTACAGTGCAGTGCTACAGTTAGTGCTGTGTCCTTTATAAATCATGTGCATTACATCACATGACTTACTGTACATACATAAACATATGGCAGAAAACACACTTGATTTTACTTAACAGAAGAGTTTTTCATTCAATATTAACTAAAATAATATCTGTGTGTATATATATATATATATATATATATATATATATACACACATATAACATAATAACTACATTACCAGCCAAAGATTTGAAAACACCTAATTATTAAACTCTAAAATAACACAATGGAAGTCTGGGAATGATGTAGTGAGACAAACTCTTGTATATTTAAAGAGAACCTTTTATGCTTTTTTCCATGTTCATCTTTCTTTAGTGTGAAATGTTGCTGTTTGAGCATGAAAAGCTCTGAAAGTCCCTCCAACGGGAGTACTTCTCTATATCAGTGTCAGTGTTTCTGAACTCCCTGAAACGCCTCCATTGTAGTCTTGAGTTTTCTTCCGGGAACAAACACGTCACAATATTCCTCATTTAAATAATTAATACGCAGAATAAAGGGGCGGGGCCTGGTTGAGTTAGTTATTAGTGTGTTGAAACTGGTGGTTATGGTAAGGGGCGGGACATTTCCCAAACACGCTCAAAGCGCTTGACCAATCACAACACACTGATCCAGCCGACCAATCAGAGCACAGTGTGCTTTTCAGAAGGAGGGGCTTCATAGAGACAGGAACTAAACAGAGCGTTACTGACAGACTGGGAAGAGACGAGCTGCAATAATGTCATAAATGGAAAAAATAATGTTTTTTGAACATTTCTGCATGAAAACCTGTTCTAGAAGAGCCCAAAAACAAAATCAAGACTTTGAAAAAGGGCATAATATAGGCTCTTTTTCTTTATCTTAGTTCCAGCTCTGCTCACTCTGGACATTCATGAGGTGCATCATGGGGTGCTTTTAAACTAGTAAATAAGGAATAAGGAATAAGGAAGTGCCTTCACTGTGTACTGCAACTCGTCCCTTTCAATGCAATTAAACGTTTAATTTTGTTCAGAAATGCATATTTATGCGCAATATGAACATCTACAAAACTCATTTGAAGCATTTAAAGGGCACCTATTATGGAATTTTGAAAATTACCTTTCATGTAGTGTGTAACATAGATCTAAGTGAACGAAAACATCCTTCAAAGTTTTAAATATGAAAGTTCACCGTATACAAAGTTATTGTCTCTCAAAAGTAAGAGTCGACTCTGAGTCGCTGATATGAATCGATAGACGAACGATGCTTTTTCTCTATCTAGATGACGTCAACTTGACAAGTTATTTGAATAAGACACGCCCACTCATTGCGCGCGCAGACACCAGGTTAAACTTGAAAACATCATATCGACAACAAGACGCTGTGTTCTGAAGTGTGAATCAACAGCGACCTTTTTTCACTGCCCAGGGACGAGCATTTGAAGTGGCTACAGTTCATATATACAACTATACCACACAAGTATAGGCCGAACCTTGTGCTGTGTTCGCGTCATTTTAATGACGATTGCTTTACAAACATAAATGCTTTCAAGTGTGGATTCGCGAGCCGGTTGATACTGAAGGAAGGTTCAGTACCAATTTTATTTGGATCAGCTTCCTCCTCCGAATCACAACCTGTAAGTATTATTAATAATTGTGCTTTTATGTGTTTTGTAGCATGCTCAATAAGTATTTGTGTGTGTGTGTGTAAGTTACGCTCAGCTTTTAGGTCTCCAATGTCAATTTTTTTTTTTTATATGTGAAATTGTTATTGGAGCATGTAATTGTTATTGGAGTTGTCATAAAGAATAGAGCAATACCTTGTAGTACTGCAGTGCTTTATCAATATGTGTATGCGTTGGGCTAACGCAAACAATAACTGATTGGGTCATCTGACCAATCACCGCAGATTAGCGTCACGCAAAGGAGGCGTTTGGAAAAATGAGTCGTTGAACGAATCATTTGGGAGTCGGTGAGCAAATCCGGTAAAAATAAATGCATATTATAAGACAACAAAAGTGTTTTTTGTCATTGCATGCATGTAAAACTGTTGTTGGGGACTCCCAAAACAATATTAGGAACATTTTAAATGCCATAATAGGTGCCCTTTAAGCATTAGTCTTTAGATCAAAAGTATTTTTAAGATTGTGAGCAACATAAATTTAGTCAAGTGTGTCCAGACTTTTGGCTAGTACAAAACTTTAATCCTACATCAGCTGAGTGTTGCCGTACTGTAAGTTTCTCAGGTTTATAGTTCCTGTCTGTGATCTTGCTTCACTGACCTGGGATGGGACGTTTTTTGGCGGCTCTATCCTGATGGAAGGGTCCCATTCTCCTGGTGGCAGAACTGTAACTTGGTCAAGAAATTCGTCAATTCCAGCAATCAGATCATTGCGGTCTTTAGCTTTATAGGCCACATCATGGAAAACCTGCAAAAGAAAAAAAACCAGAACATTCTCAGTCAAAAAATATGAATAAGACGTGATGAAAGAAGAAACAGTTATCTAAATTAAAGGAATAGCTTGTACAAAAATCAAAACGTTTTTCACCATTTAGTGGAACACAAAATAGATTGTATATTAGAGTTCGAAAGAACAACGGAGGTTTTATCAAGCTAAAAAAAAAGACAATAAAGTAAAGTTTTTATGATACGTTTTTATTATTTAGTGTAAAAAAAAACTTCCACATTCTTTGCATTTTGGATGTTCTTCCTAGTTTCTCCATTTGTTTCATGAAAGAAAAACAACCCCAATGAGTATCTGAAATGAAATGAGGGTAAATAAACGATACACCATTTCTTTAAGACTACATGCAGGAAGCCTGGAAAAAAGTACATTTTCACATTATCATGCTATTTAATGTTTTAAGATGTTGCCTTAGCAACATCAACCAGCAGCTTGGCACAAGGGTGGTTTTCTGTCTAATTAACAGTCATTTGCGTGTTATTAGGGCCGTTCTGTAAGTCTCCTCTGCACCTCAAAGACTAAGTGAGAGAGAATCTGCTGAGCTGTGAAAGACCTCAGGAGTTTCCTATCCTCTCATCTTCAGTCTGCTGGAAACCCGCTTTATTAAAGCAATAATAATACACTCAAGGTAGTGAATTTGTAGGGGTGTTCTGCATACAATGCAATGCACCGCAACAGTAATATGTGAAAAGACACCAACGTTCATTATTTACATTTATTAATATTAATGGGTACATTTGAATGTTTCCATCATGCATCTTAAAATCAGGGTCGACCCAGGCTCTGTTAGTGGCCTAGGTGAGATTTAAATAGCGGCCATAATAAAAAATATATATATTCTAATTACTGCGAATGCTTATCTTCCATATGAACTGCAATTTACTATAAAATGAATAGTGAAAACGTTAACACATATACGGAGTAAATAAACGGTGATAATAAAACAACTAACAAATCTAGACAAAAAGAATCACACAAGAATTAAACAAACTACAAATTAACAAAAGTGCAATCAAATAGCCTCTTACCTTGCCCTTTTTGAGCATACACTGGAAAATGACATTCTCACACTTTACATGAATGCTTTAGACTACAGTCCTATGGTTTCTTTTAAAAGAAGAGCTGAGAACAGGCACGCTCAACTCCCAAACCGTTTATGGGTGCGAGTTATAAAGAAGTTATCAAATAAAGATGAAAAACCGCACTCTCTAGTTATATCTCATATATTTATTAATACCATGTCCATTCAGCCTAAGCCATCATCAGTGTGTCGACACATAGGAGTTTTTTGGTAAAGTAAAAACAAGCAGCAACATAACTGAAATAAACAAAACTATTTTTTTTTTTAAACACTGTACTTTACTTGCAGTTTAAATTCAGCAAAAACGTACCCCAAGTGTTAGTGTTGCCAATAAAAAAGCTATTTCAGAATAAAACACAAACATCCGTGTCTGCCATGAAGAGTCGTTAACTTGTGATGACACAAATTTTTTCACTAAAATGAAGCACAGTTTAAGTGGTGAAAGCCAAAGGCAAAACTAATACCTATATGATAACTCAGCTGTCATGTATAATTAATGCGTTATGGTGATGTATTATTCACGTCATGATGCAGGCAGTGTTCAAATTAGTCCAATATAACATGTTGTCAACTATAAGTTTGTTGTTGTTGTTGATGTCAGCTTTGTTATCGAACTGCTTCGTTTATAATCACTAAAAAGCTCTTTATTAATCTCTTATTTACATCTTGTCTACACTTCGTTTGTTATAATGAGAGTATTCGCGAGAGTGCAGAACTCTGAACTGAACAAAAAAAACTCTGGCGTTTTGAGCGGTGAGTGGATTCTGACTAACTTAAATGTCTCTGATTGGCCACTGCGTTCAAGAGATCAACAGATATATCTGTGATTGGCTTCATTGCTCATCACTGCAAAAACACGTTGTAAATAGAAACCCTTTGGCGCTCTCCAGAGCGCAAACACAAATAAGCAATAGCAAACACTTTTTTAAATCACATTAGTTTGTTTTCTTTAAATCACCATTCAGTAAACAAGTACATTTTACAAAAGTACAAAACCAACAAAAGCCAGTTCCTGAATGACATCAAGTGACATCATTTTTGATAGATCTGATTAACAAAAAAAAAAAATGTTTTACAGAGGCTTCAAATGCAGCTCATCCAATCAGAATTGTTCATTTTGAAATATTCTAAAATGCATCTGGATCAAACATACAAAGTGAACACAAACAGTACCTTGTTAAAAGCAGTATCTAACTGTGAAACAATACCATGCTCTCTTACCTCATCTGTCATCAAGGTCGCAATTGATCTGCCAATCTCGTGATATTGTGGCCCTTTACCCAGAGGCCCCAGCAGGATGAACAGGAATCTGACAGATCAAGCACAAAATACCAATGTAACTGGTGCTCTTATTTTGAGTTTCACAAAGCAAACTTGGGGCCCTATTTGAACGATCTAAGCCTATGGTCTAAACCGCACAGCGCAAGTTCACTCAGGGCGAGTCCGAATCCACTTTTACTAGTTTAACGGCGGGAAAAATGGTCGGATGGTCTAAATTGGTCGTCCCTATTCTCTTAAAGGGGCACTTGGCAACTAGTGATTTCTTCGCTGATTTTCACTTTTGTCGTCGCATGTTTTCTCATCGAGCTCCCCTTAGTCTGTGTGTCCACCAAAGCGTTTTTCCACGCGTCTGGCGTATGTTTTCAATTGTTTTCAATGGGAGCGTTGCGTTTTTTAAACGCCATGAGCGTAACGAGGCGCTGAGCGGTTATTTCACGCTGAAGCGCTGAGAGCCCGGCGTTTTTACAGGTCGCCGAGAGTTGAAAAATGTTTAACTTTGGATAAAACGCAGCGCTCATCACTGTCACTTTTTACCCATCCGTCCAATCACAGTGGAGGAGGGGCGGGGCTAACACCACACCGACCAACTGTCACAACATTCTTTCTGTACAACGACATCAACCAGCAGAGCTAGCCGAACAACATGGATGAAAAATAATTTTTTTGTATGAAACAAATTATCTGCAAAATCAATTACAAGTAAACTGTGCTGCGGATATTCTGTATCATAGCAACGAAACGTCTCAACGGAAAAAACGCTGCACTGCCAAAAGCTGTGCAGCGTATATTTTCACATCACTGTCATAAAAAAAACACACTTGCGGCACCTTCCTCACGCTTTCTACCGCTGCTCATGTGCATTTGTTATTATCGGAGCAGGCCAACTTTATCATGTGGAGTCTACCGAGTGGTTAATACATCATACACAGTATCACAGAATTATGTCGAATTGCCATAAAGCAGTTTGTGTTTTTCGCTCGTTCTCGGTTCTCACGAGACTACCTATTTCCAACTTACCGGGACGTTATGGTGCGTTCACGTGCTATGGAAAATATGATATTTTCCACTTGTGAACTGGTATTTAGCAGTGTGTTTTGTTCAAGTGCTTTTGTTGTCGTAATGTGGTACAAAGATGGAGATCCAGACCTGTTATTTAGCTAAAACTATTTTAGATTGCTTAAGTCATCTGCTACAGCAAGAAGATGATTTATCAAAACTCAAACGGTAAATAATATGCTGTATATTTTCTAGATCATGAATAGTACATATTTTTACCATTCACGACTCTCGCGTTGCTCTCCGCCATTTTGAAAAGGTCAAAGGTTATCTCATCTCGGCAACTCGTGCATCAAAATATTCTACGAGTTGCCCAGTGGAAAATACCACATGAGGGGGTGTTCATGTGCATTTTCCACGTCGGCTTTTGGTATTTACCATAATTACCATAGCACGTGAACGCACCATGAGTCCCCATGTTGCAAGGTTGGTTTTCCGCCCGGGGACACTGAGGCGAGCGGGGAAAGTCAGCATTCTCTCCAGAATTATTTGACCATCCAAATGATTTCTAAACGGTTTTATTAAGTTGAAATAGTGGCCAAGTGCCCTTTTAATTGAGTAATGGGTGTGTTTTGAGCTTTACATGCAAAAAAAAAACAATCAGTCTCTCATCTCCCATTCCCTTTAAAAGCCAGTTGCGTTCGCGCCATGGCAGATTCGCTATTTACACGACAGAATTTGCAAGTGGAAAAACTGAACGCGTCTCCAGAGCGCAAACAGATCTGCTCGTATGCACGGTTAAAGCGACACCATCAACGGGACAAGCCGGATTCCACCATATCTTTATGTAGACAATAATAATCTTTTACATTGTAATCCTTTTTTAATATATATATATTTGGCATGTTTGTGTGCTGCTGCGTGTAATAAGCAGTGTACGCGCGTTGAGGCGTAGGCGTACATTACTAGCGCGCTCTTTAAATAACAAAAAACAATATTGCGCCATTGACTTTAGACCAGGTTTTTGTTGGTCAATGGCTCAGTCTATTTCAGTTCCTCAAAATAGTAACGTGCCAACAATGCGCCTGACCAGCAGCCCATGGGTGAACAAATGGGCGCAAATGCATTTGCTATTGAAACAATGAGGCGCAGGACGTGAAAATGAAAAGTGCGTCGGGCTGAAACTAGCAAAACACACTTGCGTCGCGCCTGGCGCTGCATTGCGCCGGGTGTATGATAGGGCCCATGGTGTTCACCTGGTGGTAATAGGCACTTCTGCCAGGCCGTTGAGCAGTACGGCAGGAGAGAGGCGGACAAACGCCACCACAGGCCTGTCCAGAAACTCCAGCTCTCCAACCAAGACATTCGAGGCCTCCGCACCTGCAGGGATCTTCTTCATGAAGTGCAGGTCTATCTACACACACAATATTATGCAGTCATTAGGTGAGAAATACACATGCATATTGAAAATAAAGTCTTGCATGGATATTTTGAACAGGTTTGTACGGAAGCTTGTTTCCGCCACTGAATAAATAAAAAAATAATAATAATTGCGACTTTTTATCTTACAATTGCGAGATATGAAGTCAGAATTGTGAGAAATAAAGTCGCAATTGCGAGATATGAAGTCGCAATTCTGAGAAATAAAGTCGCAATTGCAAGAAAAAAGACCGAATTGAGACTTTTTATCTCACAATTCTGACTTTTTTTCTCACAATTGCGAGTTTACATCTCGCAATTCTGACTATATAACACATAATTGCGAGTTTACATCTCGAGATTCTGACATCTTTTCTCAGAATTGTGAGATATAAACAATTTCAATTTTAAGTTATCAGGCCAATTCTAAGGGGAAAAAAAGACTAACTTTTTTCCCCTCAGAATAGTTTATATCTCACAATTCTGACTTTACAACACACAATTTCGACTTTATATCAATCAATTCTGACTTTATATCTCGCAGTTGTGAGAAAAAAAGTCAGAATTGTGAGATAAAAAGTCACAATTACCTTTTTTATTTTTCATTCTGTGGCGGAAACAAGCTTCCATAGGTTTGTCATACAGGCCTTAGGCTGTTGAACTAATTGGACACTTTAAAGAGATTTTAAAAGTTTAATAGTGAGAAAACTATGGGGGAAAAAAAAGAATAAATTTGTTCAGTTACTAGATATAAAAATATGTATATATTAATTTACTAAAGTTAAAATAGAACAGATAAAAAAAATCTAATTCAAAATATCAACAAAAACTATAATAGTATATCAATTATACTAAAATATCACTGGTTGTAATAAAAATCTTAACCCGTTTTTCTGCTAGTATACTGGTTTTGTCAAGCCACCATAATTCTGCAACCCATTCATATCCAGGATTCGATCATCAAATCTTGGAATATTAAAAAGCACGGAAAAAAAAACAAATCCCGTGCGTGTGCACATAGGCCTATATAAAGCTTTTTGCAGAATTTAGGTTACTACGGAAATGTGTTCTTAGACTGGTTTAGGGTCAAAGTTCAAGATGATCTATACAGCCAAAGAGATTATGTATACTAACATAATGCAAAAGGTCATGTGTTGTGTAAGATTTCATAATGTTATTCTTTATTTTATTACAGTATTTCATCATGAATCTTTGTGATCCCAGACAGCACTCTCGTCTGTTCATGGGATCAGAACCATAATACCCACTTAATGCAAGAAACAGAACAGTCTAATGTCAGGTAAAGAGGGCTTCAGCCACAATGTGTTTAAACCATAATCCCTTTCCCAGAACAGACAGACGGCGAGAACATTTTCAGAGAAAATCGAAAATCTACTTTACTGAACTGTAAGACACTTTACATACTGTACAAATTTTAGTTGTTTTAGCAGAAACTACCATATATGAAGAAAAAAGAATATGAACTCTTTCCCTGCCAGTGTTTTTAAAAAACATTACCAGCCACCACCAGCGTTTTTGATCATTTTCACAAAAATGTCATGGCCCCCAGAATATTTTGTTTTTTGAATATCTGAACATGCAATATATATATATATATATATATATATATATATATATAAAGAGAGAACAGAGCCTCTGCTTTTAAACGAACAACAACGTTTTATTCTAGAATCAAGCATTCTTTTTATTTAAGTTTAATAAAAAAAGTAACATTTTGAACAAAAAGATGAGAACATCACGTTTTCTTCTAAGACTAAAACGTGCATAAGTAATGCTTTTATAGCTGGTTTTTGCTTCTTTTTTGCCTGTGTTTTGAATTTGATCCGGAGATTTCGTACTCTTTCAGAAGATGCGCTCCCCACCATATAACAGTGGAAACACTGAAAGCCGGAAAATTTCGTCAAGGAGAGAGTTAAAAGATTTACCAGCACAACCGACATTGTGTAATTTCACTATACAATACAGTAAAATGTGTTTGGGGGAAGAAAAAGTAAGAAACACCATAAAATTTAAATAAATGTATGTTTTAGAAAATGTTTACGGTAAATTGATGTTGTACATTACATTGTTTTTGTACATTAAAAAATTATGCATCACATCTAGTTATGGACTATAACATTCAAACGTTCGAGTTCGGAAAGGTTTTTTAATGTCTCACTAAGGTTGCATTCATTCACCAAAATATTCAGTAAAAACAGCAATATTTTGAAATATTATTGCAATTTAAAATAACTGTTTTCCATTTGAATATATTTTAAAATGTAATTTATTCCTGTGGTCAAAGCTGTTGATCCTTCAGGAATCATTCTAATATGATTGTGCTGCTTCATATTTTTGTGGGAAATATTTTTTTTCCCCAGGATTCTTTGATGAACAGAAAGTCACTTTTGATCAATTTATTGAATCCTTGCATAATAAAAGTTTTAATTTCTTTAAAACAAAAAAAAAATCTTACTGACCCCAAACATTTGAATGGTAGTGTATTTTATTTGGCAAACCTTGCTGAAGTCCACAGCACTGTTTTCACGGCTCACATCATTCTTGCCCTCTGTGCTTATGGGTAGAGACTGTGGTGGCATCATCTGACCTGCATACACATAAACTACCAATCAATCAATCAATCAATACAATGCCAATGCTAATCAATGCAAATCAACAGATGAATGGAGCGCAGCATTAGCATCGGCTGTATTTTCCATTTAAATGTCGCAAACTGTAATGAAGTTTATGAATTGATAGGAGCGAAAATGATTTTGATGAAGATCTGTTATGATCTCAGACGTGTTAACCATCAAAATTGAATGAAACATCCATAAAGTGAGACATAATGAGCCGAGAGATGATTTAACGAGTATGCTCACTACAGCAGCCTTCAAAAAATGGATGTAAATAAATCACTAACAAGCATCACTTATCCAAACTCGATCAATTGCGGTCTACTCTAAAGGCAGCGAAAGCAAGCAAAACATCTCTACAGCGTTCAGCGCATGAAGAAGCACCAAACCCCTCGGTTAAGAGAGCATCGCTACATGAACAGATTTGTGTTTATTAGTCATGCTCGCTGCTGTTTTAATGCTTTGGCGCAGCGCTGCATGAATTAGAGTATTAATGATGCTCTGAGCGTTCGAACAGAGAACAGCAGAGGAGAACGGAGGGGTCTGGTGCACTTCATGTGTTAGCGTTAGCGTGTGGGAAGCTGGCAAACTTCCTAAACATAAGCCCTGTATAAAGGTGATGAATATTCAGAATAGCCTTCACCTTCCTCACAGTAATGTATCTGCAAAAACACTGCTTATCTACCGGTATGATTTGTACAATACTAAATTCACACTTACTGTGTTGGGGCATCAGTTTTTTTTGCTCACCAGCCACTGTGAATAGTGCTTTTCTAAAGTTACAAGCCACTCTGCATTTTCTCTGGCCACAATTTTGACATCGATACCATGGGGGAAAACTGCCATACAGATATTTTTTATATTATCTCATAATATGGCATCAGGCACGTTAAGCTGCTGTCACTTTAAGACCTGACGCACGAATCCATTACACATGAGTTTTCTTTCTCAACTCTTTACGTTCACTTAAAGGGGTGGTATAATGCCCCATTCACAAGATGTAAAATAAATCTCTGATGTCCCCAGAGTGTGTATGTGAAGTTTTAGCTCAAAATACCCCATAGATATTTTTAAATAGCATGTTAAATTTGTCACTTTTTGAGGTTTAGCAAAAACGCACCGTTTTGTGTCTGGCCCTTTAAATGCAAATGAGCTGCTGCTCCCGACACAGTGGGCGGAGCTTGTGTTAGCAGCTCCGATTACCTCAGGCAGACACACACTAAAATGTCAGAAACTGTTCTGCCTTTTATGTTTAAACCGGAATCAGACAAAGATGGAGAGACTAAGAACTGACAACACGTAGAATGCAACAGGACGTTTCTGAATGGTTAGTTGATGAATTTATATTGCTGATGTGGAGTTAACTATCTTCAATAAGCATATTCTGTCTATAAATCGCTCGTATAGGAACTGTTGTGAGATGCACACAGAGTGACTTTCTATTGTATGTGAAAAGACGGATGCTACAGTTTGAGCAGACTCACAAATGTGCTCGACTACAACAACTCTTCCTCTTCTCAACATGGGCTGCGTGTCCCAGGGGCGGGGCTTATGTAAATTTTAGGGTTAGTGATGTCACTAACCCGGGAGGAATGTCCTGTAGTCCCTACCAGCCGTTTGTTGTAGTCCTTAAACAACGATTTCTTTAAAAGCAAATATCTCCCTTTGCTTTGAGCTTTGAGCGTTGTAACTTTGCAGATGTTGTTTATGCTCAAACAGCAACATTACACACTAACTAAAGTTAGTGAAAAATAAAGTGAAAAAAGTGAAATCATATTCAACCACCCCTTTAAAACATAACTGACTGTTTACGTGAATACTTGCTGAGACCGGCATTTTGACATTATTTTGTGTGTATTCGACTGTTTAAGAGTGAGAAAGAGCAGCTGGTATTGTGTATCAGTGGAAAACGAGTATTGGAAGCGTTTCACATATATCAGCATCGATGTGTATCAAAAAATCTAGATTTTTGACAACACTACATTGCACTTAGTTAATTATTTCAGATGCCTTTTAAAAGACTACAATTGAAAAAAATTATTTAATATATACCAAATTCAACCCCCCAAAGTGGCTTAAATACACCCGCATTTGGCAGCAAGTGTTAATGTCAAGCCCTGGGTGTAACCAACTAAAAGAAGCAATGCTGTTAAATGAACTATATTTTACCAGTAGCATACAAGTAGTTCAACTCTCGCTCAACCACAATCATATAATTATGATGTTTTGAACACTTTTGCAAGTTTTTCTTAGCTTTTGTGCAACAAGGAACGCATTTTATCCTTCTTGTGAGTTGCGCAGTGAATCAGAGAATCATGGGAAATGTTGTTTTGTCACCCAATACGCTGATTTCACGCAGCCGCCATTTTGAAATGGCTCCGGTGGGAAGAAAACCGGAAGTGCCGCCTTTAATCATAGGAGAGTCGCGAATGCGATAGCGTATTGTTGTGTTTAATGTAGAAATTAGTTATTCTAAAAATGTACATACATTTCTTTCATACTTTAGACTATATACAGTGAAATTCATTTATAAATAAAATATTTTTTTTATATATAATTCAGAATGTAAAAAAAGAAGCAGGAACAAACTATATACATATCCTATATTGGATATTAACATCCAATAGTGTAAATCGTGGCCGCAGCTTCAGGTTGGTAGTCCAAGGCATTGTTGTCTATCTGTACTTCCGGGGTTCTTCCCACCGGAGCCTCGCTCTCGATTTCAAAATGGCGGCTGCGTGAAATCAGCGTATAGAATACAACATACCTATTCATTTTCTCCATATGGGAATTGGTTTGAATGATAACGAAGACCATCAAAGACAGACTTAGGCCGTGTGTCCACCAAAGCGTTTTTAGCCAGCTGAAAACGCTAGACGCTCTGCTGAAGACGCCTAGCTGTGGGCGCTTGAGAGCGTTTTGGCAGCGCAGCGTTTTTTCCGTTGAGACGTTTCGTTGCTATGATACAGAATATCCGCAGCACAGTTTACTTGTAACTGATTTCGCAGATAATTTGTTTCATACAAAAAAAAAAATTCATCCATTTGGTTCGGTTAGCTCTGCTGGTTGATGTCGTTCAAAGTCCTTTTAGGCAAGTCATGCCACTCGGCCGCCATCTAGGCAACGCCTCCGGGCAGCTATTTCGGACTAACAAGACCAGGCTCCTATCTAAACGAATGGGCAGAGAGTCAGAACTGCACTTTCACTGGTCACCGGGACATAAAAACTGCTTGTATAGAAACAGCAGTAAAATATGATAAAAATCGCTGAAAAAGTTTGATGACTGCCCCAAAATAAGGTTTAAAAGGCTGGTTTAAAACCAGACGATAGGCCTACATGTTTCCCGGCTTGACTGTTAAAAGCAGACGTTTGGCTTTCCAGCGGGAGGGGCGGGGCATGTGCATACAACCGCCATCTTTGGCGTTACGGGTTTTCCCTATATAGTTGTATTGAGGATTGAGGAAGTGGCATGTCTCTATATAAATTGTCTCTGTGTCGTTGTACAGAAAGAATGTTGTGACAGTTGGTCGGTGTGGTGTTAGCCCCGCCCCTCCTCCACGGTGATTGGACGGCTGGGTAAAAAGTGACAGTGATGAGCGCTGCGTTTTATCCAAAGTTAAACATTTTTCAACTCTCGCCGACCTGTAAAAACGCCGGGCTCTCAGCGCTTCAGCGTGAAATAACCGCTCAGTGCCTCGTTACGCTCATGGCGTTTAAAAAACGTGCCGCTACCATTGAAAACAATTGAAAACATACGCCAGGCGCGTGAAAAAACGCTTTGGTGGACACATGGCCTTAATGTCAGCTACGAGGTTGTTAATCGATGGTATTTGCTTTTGTTGAAGCCATCAGCCTGCATTTCAACTTAATTTTTACAAAATCATGTCTAAAAGCGAAATTCCTGTTGAAAAACTCCCATGATTCTGCAAAGAAATCTCCGCCAGAAAATCGTAACAAGCAATGCACACCAAAAAAACTCCTTTGCGCCGCCCACTCCCACGAAGCACTGCAAATGACAATAATCAAGAGTGCCGCACATGTCCTGAAAAGATTCCTCCACCATTTAAGATGTTTTTTACCACGTGCAACCTATTCTCTGAGATAACCACCTTTACATGTTATGTTTTAGGAAGCACTACAGCAGAAGGGAAAGTCTCTGAAGTTAAAAGTTGCCTGGATCCAAGCCGTCCTCTCGGTCCGGGCTGAAGGTGGCGGTGGGGTTCTTGTTTGGGTGTGTGGATGAGGAGGATGGAGGAGGGAGAGGTGAAGTGATGGACACACTGGACGAGCAGCACAGAGGCCAACATGGAGAACAAGATGAGACCTGCCCATCATTCCCATCTGAAACAACTGATCGCCACAGAGAAGACTTAAAGAGATGAGATGAAGCGCCTGTCAGACACACACACACACACACACACACACAAGACAACAGAGACGCTGAAACTCTGAGATGGTGGATCTGACATTTCTAATGAAACCAGAAACAACAAACAGTCAAATTAAACAAGTCACCAGAGTTACTGAATTAAATGCAAGTAAATAGCCTAAAATATCTCTCCATTTGTGTACAGAACACAGAAATTGTGTGTATTTTGGGGTTTCTGCATTTGAAGAAATTTTACACACCTCTGTGAATTATAAGGAAGAAATGTGTAGGTTGTTTGAACATTACATATTGTTATACACTACCGTTCAAAACTTTTGGGGCTGGTAAGATTTTTTAATGCTTTTGAAATGTTCACCAAGGCTGCATTTATTTGATCAAAAATACAGTAAAAACTATTATTGATAACTATTAAATTAGCAGTTTCCTATTGTAATATGTTTTAAAATGTAATTAATTCATGTGATGCAAACATTTATTTTCAGCATCATTATCCTTCAGAAATCATTCTAATATAATGATTTGCTGCTCAAGAAACATTTCTTGCCATTATCAATGTTGAAAACAGTTGTGCTGCTTTATATTTTTGTGCAAACTTTGATGTATTTTTTTTTTCAGTATTCGTGATGAATAGAAAGTTCAAAAGAACAGCATTTACTTGAAATATAAATCTGTCACTGTTTAATGTCACTTTTGATCAATTTAATGTACTGAAAAAAACATACCAATTTCGTTTTCATTTTCTGACCCCAAACTTTTGAGCGGTAGTGTATATAATTTGAGTGTCATCGGCAGAATCAGACCTCTTGTGTTAAGACAAATGAATACCGTTTTTGTCGGTGCAGTTGGACTCAGACTGCCTCTTGCCGATATCAGCGAAGGAGCGGACGATGGGAATCCGATTGGCCAGTTTCTTCTGGTTCTGATGATGATGCTGCTTCAAAAGAGCCTCTTTGACCTTCCTCCTGACATCATCTTCAAGATGCCCAGCCACTTCCTGTTGGTCCAGAACCATATCTAGGAAATTCAACACACAACATTACAAATGATCAGCAGCAGATAAGAAGGTAATATTGCAATATTGAACTAAAAAACGTATTAGTCTTATTATTTTCCCTTTTATTAGTAAATAAATAATGGAATAAATATAAATACATTTTTAAAATATATATATACATACAAAAACTATTTAAATCTATCTATCTATCTATCAATCTATCTATCTATCTATCTATCTATCTATCTATCTATCTATCTATCATTAATACCCCTCTCTCTCCATATATGTTTACATATATACATATATGCAGGTAAAACTCTAAAAATTAGAATATCGTGCAAAAGTTCATTTATTTCAGTAATTCAACTTAAAAGGTGAAACTAATATATTATATAGTCTCATTACATGCAAAGTGAGATATTTCAAGCCTTTATTTGTTATAATTTTGATGATTATGGCTTACAGCTTATGAAAACCCCATGTTCAAAATTAGAATATTGTGAAAAGGTTTTCATATCTGTAAGCCATAAGACGCGTTTATCTCGTTACATAGATTAACATCTCTATGGTTTTTGGAGTAATCCTGTGTTTGCATGAATCAGTGGGCGGAGCTAAAGAGGCAGTGATGTAGAAGTGGGCGTCGATCTTCTTCTGTAGAGGCGGTCTTTTGTCGCACTATGATGTCATACTAAGACAAAATCCGAAACGAGTCATTTTGGAAGCTTGGTTATCAATAGCCATTTTGGGACTAACAAGGAAGTTTTGAGTTCTGAAACTTTTTTATAGTACAATGACCTCTTACATGTCAAAATATCAAGAAAAATGCTGATTTCTCAATTCATGACCCCTTTAAGGGTTGTGTCTGAAAATTTACTTAAGAAATATTCGGAGAAATAAGTCTCCAATATAATGTCGGTATTTTTGCTACTGATCTTCTTCTATATCCTACTGAATATGCAACACTTTCTCAGGCTCAGCTCATGAAATATCGAAGCTCAGAAGCTGAACACTAAATCTTTGTACATAACATGTCAATTACCTGAGCTGTAAACACTGAGAATCTGTACACACGTCTTTCACTGAGAATCTGTACACACGTCTTACACCAATCCCACAGAGATTAAAGTGTTGAACTCAGTTTAAGGTGTTCCCCGGAGGCATACGAGCGCTGGCACATACACAGCCTATTACAATGTGATAATTTGACAAGGGAAGCTCATTTGACCAAAGATGGTAAACATTTCACCGGAAAGAATAAAAGAGTGAATCTCACGGAAACATGTTCAGGTCACAGTTTGCCTCAGAATCAAAAGAGAAAAACAACCAATTATAGTTTACAAAAAGAAAATAAAGCTTATTGTTGTGGTATAAAATTTGAATCGAGAATTGTACAATTTTACTGGTATGTAAATTGTTGTATGTAAAATACAAGGTTACATGGGTCAAAAACAATGAAAGCAATAATAAAAACAACGCAATACAAAAAATATTACACATTTAGGTTACGATAGTCCACTTTAGACATTCTACTAACTATAAGTAACTTTGCAACTACATGTCAACTAACTCTCATTAGAGTATTAGTAGACTGTTAGTTTAGCAGAATAAGTTTACATGTACTTGCAAAGTTACTTATAGTCAGTACTAATCAGTACTATAGTCTACTAATACTCTAATGAGAGTTAGTTGACATGTATTTACAAAGTTACTTATAGTTATTTGAATGTCTAAAGAGGACTATCTAAATAAAGTGTTACCAAAATTTTTGTTTAGTGCGATTAATCCCGATTAATTACAGAAAAGTGTTTGCTTTTTGAATCAATTGGCAGCACTACTATTTTTAAGACCACTTTTTTCCCTTTACGTTTTCCCCCAAACTCTCATTACGTGATGCATCCGTATGTTTTGCTTTTACGTTTTCCTGGAATTGTAATTAATCTCAATAGCGAGAATCACTTTACTCTACATTACTGTAATTTTTACTGTATTTTAAAGTAAAAATGTTGTACTACAATGAATTTAAACTCAATTTAAATCAGTGTGTATTTAAGAAAAGTTCAACAAATGTTGCATAAATAGTTCACAATTAGTTTTATCCGACTCAGAATTGGATTTTCTTTGTTGCATTCATGAGGATTATTTGGGGAAATGAAATTCAATGCAAACTTTATCCAAAAAAGTCTTGATTTTTCTTTGATCATTTCCATTTTTCTTATGGATATTTGGATTAAATGTGACCTAGAAGTGACAGATTTCACCATGTTTTTAAAGCCTACTGGAATCAGTTCTATGATATTTTTTTTTAATTTGTTGCATTTCTTTCAAATAAAACACACAAATCGTATCTACATTCCAGCTTGCTTCTAGCCTGGTTAAAACCAGACCATTC
This sequence comes from Tiaroga cobitis, assembly GCA_030578255.1. Classification (NCBI taxonomy): domain Eukaryota; kingdom Metazoa; phylum Chordata; class Actinopteri; order Cypriniformes; family Leuciscidae; genus Tiaroga; species Tiaroga cobitis. The sequence goes on from CM060599.1 coordinate 50,741,687, forward strand.
TCAGTTGTAACTGAGTTATGGTCTGGCAAAGCGTCATAGGCAAATCATTTCCAGAGGGGCGTCACCAACAGACGTCGCGGATAGACCTAAACCCAATCAGAGCGATGAAGGAGGTGACGTATGCAGAGCGGTGGAGAAACATCTCCGAGTGTTGTTCTTTGCTCGGGTTTTAACAAAAAGGAAACGTTCTAATCGCTTAAAACAGACGCGATAGCTGATTCGAACGAGTGATGTTCGACGGCGGCATCCATCTTTGTAATGTAGGCTTCAAAATCCCAGCGCTGTCGTCATCGTGTAAAGCCCGCCCCAACGTTTCTGATTGGTGCCTCGATTTCGACGGATTGGAAATGGGCTTGAATGAGCTCTTTGCCAGACTAAGGCTGTGTCCAAAATCTCCCACTACTCACTATATAGTGGACTATATAGTGAGCTCGCCATTTTGTAGTGCTGTCCGAATGTATAGTGATGATTATTATACCCTATTTAGTAGGGATGTCCCGATCCGATCACGCGATCGGAAATCGGGCCCGATCACGTGGTTTCAGACTCGATCGGAATCGGACGTTACCTCCCGATCAGGACTCGGATGTATGTAAATTAGGGGTGTAACGGTAGGTACATGTATTCCTAATTATTAAACCGGTTCGGTACGCATACAAACCGAACGATTCCTAGGACCATTTTTCCTGCAGACAAAATCCGCGCTGGCGCGACCACCACAACGTTGCGCAACATCAAATGGCAAACGTAATGAAAGCGGAACGAAACTGCGCTACTCATTATATTGTGCTTAACGGACCATTTATCAGTTCGGACCAGCAACATCTGTGCAGCGCGAGATCAAGCGACACTGTGCTAAGAGATCCAGTGAAGAAAACATTTGAATTCGCCACTGAAGTAATAACATCGCTGCGAGATCTACTGAGAAGCATTCAAATTTCTCCGTTATTTACCGTAGATCTCTATTAGATCAAACAGCGCTGACGTGGAAACCAGGAGAAACATTGTGCCGTGAATGAACATGGATTTAATGTTGCACTTCAAAACTCAAATATTATATAAATATATATATTTAAATGTTATTTTTAATGTGATTACCAAAACATCATTTGTTCATCCTTCAAAGATTACCCCCATTTATAAACCTGAAAGTTTCAAGATGTAGGAAAATTCAAACTTATTTAAAAATAGTTTTTCTTTTAATAAATAGGAAATTTCTCTGGCATTTCTTTCTTTTTGCTGTATTGTATCGAACCGAACCGCAAATTTTGTGAACTGTTACACCCCTAATGTGTGTATATATATATATATATATATATATATATATATATATATACTCATTATTTTTTTATACACTTTTAAAACATTTTTATTTTATGTTTACATGCCTGCCAGGTATTTTAAGTTGAGGTGCTATTTGTTTTTATATTAGACTTTTTCTATATTTACTGTTGCACTAAAGTCCAAAAGTGAAGATTTTATGTTATTTATTACTTGATTGTTCAAGCTACCTCACAGAAGTGCTCTGTTTGAATGTTAAAATAAGGTGAATTAAATCAAAAATAAGGAACATCCTGGATCTGTTTTTTCTCTCTTCTTTATTCTTTTTTTATGTATTATATAAGTATCGGATCGGGACTCGGTATCGGTAGATACTCAAAATCAAATGACTCGGACTCGAGGGCAAAAAAACCTGATCGGGACATCCCTACTATTTAGTCCACTCAATGTATCCCAGAATGCATTTTGAAAAGTAGTGTACAACCGATGGTCACTAACCCAAGCCCTACATACCATCATGCATTGCGCTGATCTAAATCTAAATTTGCCGGAAGTTGTCTGGGTTTTCCCAGGCTAGCTTGCTTCCTAACCTAGTTGTAAAATAAACCTGGCATTATATATTACGACTATTGTTGGCTCCTTGACGAATTGCTTTGTTCCTCTCTTGTAAGTCGCTTTGGATAAGATGCATAAATGTACGGCACAAGGTTATAATAGTTTTGCTTTTTTAAATTAGTTTAGTTTTAATATAGTTTTCAATTTTGCTTAAAATGTCAGTTTAGTTTTAGTTAGTTTCATTACTGGTTTTGTTCGTTTTAGTTTAGTTTTTATTTTGCAAACACATTTCTATTTAGTTTTTATTTTATTTAGTTTCAGTTTTAGTTTTAGTAATTATAGTTTAGCAGAGCAAGCGGTGCACTTCCAGTGTAGACCAAAGCAAGAAGTTTAATTTAAGTTTAATGTTTGCACAGATTACAGTTAACTCTTGTGCAGACATCTTAATAATAAAAATAAAATAATGGTTTGAGATTGAACAAAGCACCAAATGGAACTTAAAAGTATACAAGAAAATTGTATTTCTTGACCAGAGTGAGGGAGTGTGTTCACTGTGTTGTGTGACGTGTCCTGGTTTTTTATAGCCTACATTGCAGGGAAATGTCTCCACAAGGATAATAATATTATTAGCAGTAAATGTTTTGTACAGATAATAACAGCACCTTTCAACCTTCATGAAAACATGACATCTCAAACATGCATTAGCCTAGAACATTACGTTTTTTTGTGCTTGACGAACTTGTTTTAGTGTTGCACACGCGTCTCGAAAATGAAACGGCTTTCTAAAAATGCTGCGCTCAAGTTAAAAGAAGTCCAACTTGCGTCTTATTACCTCGTGTTATTTCCCATTCCACCGCAAAAGATGAATCCTTTATGAACAGCCGCTGAGGACTAGCTATGTTTTCTACGTTACGGTCCTTCATTGAGCGCGTCGCAGGACAGCGGTTAATCGCCTCAGCAACTTCACGCGTATGAAGCGTCAAATCAGGCATTTCCCTAAACAGCCACAGGTCAGATTTTTCGCTGAAGTAAAGAGTTTATTAATCACGAAAACGATTATTTATTTTTGCTAATTATTATTTTATTTCAGTTAGTTTTTCAGTAACTGTTGTTAGTTTCGTTTAGTTTTAGTTTTTCATTTATTATGAATTTTTAATTTTATTTCAGTTTACGAAAATGATTTTTGACCAATAGTTTTAGTCTTAGTTTCAGTTTTCGTTTACGAAAATAACCTTGGTACGGCACAGAAAGCGGCGCTACCTGCGACCTCCTCCAGAGAGCTGGCCCTCATGTCCAGCATGACGGTGCCGTTGATGATGCAGCTGCGCAGCTCGAAGAGACTGTGCAGAGAGAGCGTGGCCACGTACGGTTTACTCCAGCGCTCACCGCCGTCCTCCACGTCCTCTTCAAACTTCAGCCACCTGGACACAGTTCAAACCATCACACCAGCAGCCAGATGACCCATGCATGTCAGAACATGAAGCTCTCGTACTAATCCAGCAATCGAGTCGGAATATCGTGCACAAGTTATTTCACATGTCAAATATGCCTGTTTACAACTATGAACTGTCATTCAGTGTTTGCAATGACAAGCAGGTGAAAAATTAATTCACCTTTTTTTTATGGTATTTTTGCCCTTCTTTGTAACCCTAACTGAATAAGTAAATGAGGATGTGTGTTGTTTCATGTGAATATTTCATATTTTTGGGGTATTTACATGTCTTTACTTCATGAAGACAAAATAAAAATAATTCCTGTGCTGAGTGCACTTGCATTTAGAAGTGATGCCATATGACAATGTAGAAACCATCATCATCATTATAAGTGCTGTATTTAGCCTTTCTGTTTTATCACACACACACACACACACACACACACACACACACACACAACAATGGTTCTTTATATAACCTCAGCTCTCTTAGACTAATGCCGCTCAACAGATTTAATGCATCACTCATGCTCTCAAAACATATCAGAGCAGCCAAGAGTCAATCTCTGAAAAACACTGAACATTAACACGTCATGTCAAAAGCCCCCCCAAAATATTGATTAATTATCCGTGGGTTAAAAACAAATAAAGATGTCGTAGATGGTGAAAGCACAAGCAAGTCAGGTTCTTTGAAATGTAATCTTTGCATTCATCATGTTGGTTTCATGCATTTTGAAAAACATCTATATCATTTTTGACAAAAAAAAAAAAAAAAAAGAATAAATGACTGTGTAATAGATCTGTGTAATAATCAAGTCATAAAATATTTTCCTTAACACGTGGAAAACTTCTGGGATGTCTTGATTATTAAGCTTAAAAAAAAAATCAAAAAGGCAATTGTTTTAGATCACTTTTTTAGTCACTGACTAAAATCATTTAATAAAATCAGATTTCACACAAAATACTTTTATGCATTTATGACATGAAAATGTATACATTTTTACTATTTACTATGATTACGCCACTTTTTTGCGTAATAAAATCATTGAATAAAATCAGGATTATAAAAATTATATTTGAAAAACTTGGTACATGCATTCTGAACTAGATTTTTAAAATACTTTTCATCTTCTCAGACATCCTGATTTGTCGCTGAACAATAAATGCGTATTAAACGACTAAATGTGCATTCACGCCACGTCAGATTTACCATAATTACGAGATTTTAACTTGCAAAGAGCATTCACGTCCTCGTAATTACAAATACAATTAGAAGAGCTCTAACTCGTACCACCTGAACGCTGCAGATTAATTTTACCGTAGAGTGCAATAGAAATGCATAAGACGTGAACAGCTCTGAGTAGAACGTCATGGGCCGTCATCTCATAATTATGCGGTGAATGCAGTATGAATCTAGATATGACTGGTTGAGGTGGTATCATCACATGACCGAGTCACATGGGTCAGTACCTGGCGGTTTCTCTCCACTCAGCATCCTCTCCATCCCGGAGGCAGATCTCATCCAGCTCAGTGAAGAGGTCATGTGGTATGTGCTCTTCATCATCATCCTCAGTGCCCAGCAGGAACTGAACCCTCTGAGAGGGAGTATCTGTGACACATCATTTCAGGGTTTTTTTAATGTCGTCAAGGTCACATGGCTAAATAGTCATTCAACATCAGCTAAAAAAGCATCAGAGGGCCAAAACACACACAAGTTATGTTGACAATAATACACCAGAGGAAATAATCTGGGCTCGTCACTGTTGAGTCGTCATGATGAGCTGCTAAAACAAGACAAACACACATTCGACTGTGAGCCTGTCCGGATCAGAGACCAAAACTGAAAGACAGCGCACATCAAAGAAACAATCATATAGGACAGACCGTCAAAGAGAAAAAGAAACGACGAAAGGGAATCGGAAGGAACAGAAGACGACGACATCAAACAGAAAAAATAAAGAAGGATATATGATTTTAAAAAATACTGTCATTTACTGCACAAATGTTTTGCCCATTGCTAGTAAATGTAGTTTACCCTAAAATAAAAATGAAGTCATCCTTTACTCACCCTGGTGTTGTTCTGATGCCGTATGCCCTTCTTTCTTTTAATTTTAAATAAAAAAAATGTCCCGCTCATGTTCGTCCATATAATGGCAGTGAATAGCGACCAGCATCAAGCTTTTTAAAACGGATGCAAAAGTATCACAGAATGGTCCCATGAAACAAGTGTCGTATAATCCAGGAGCGTCACTATAGGCCCATTTTAGGAGGGCTTTAACCCCATCCACTGTAAAAATCTGGGCTTATTTTTGTTGTTTTTTATTAAAATTCCTTTTTATTCAATTCCTACTTCATACTTCAGTCCAATAAAATTGTTAAAATTTTAAATTTCAATTTGTTATAATATTCCTTTTATAATAGTAAATCCAAAAGCAAAACATGCTAAACGAGCTATAAAAGAGAGTGGAAATGGCGAATGAGCTAATATGAGTGATCCTCAGCAGCATCTACTGGTTATAGTGGTAATTTCATGTCATTTTCATGTTAAATGTGTGTTTTCCACCAGGTGACAGAAATCCTCCACTAAAGCCTGGCACATTTTCACTGTTATCTCCATGAATGAAAATGATAAATGTAGCTCTTCATTAAAGTTAATTTTACTGCACAAAAAAAGTTCAAAACATTACAAAAAATATATATTTTACCCACAGGTGGGGTGGCTGAGCCCCCCGATATTGTAATCCTAGAATCGCCCCTGGTATATTCCCAGTGTTCTGGGGTTTTACGATAGGGTTTGGTGAAAAACAAGCAGAAATTGAATATATTATTTAACGAAAATCCTGATCTTGGCCGTTGGTCTTCTGTGCGTGTCTGCGTGTTCGTGAAACTCTATTAGTGCTGCAGTTCACTCCGAATCGCCCACAAAAACACACAAGTTATGAGAAATCAAGATGAATAAAAACGCCACATGAAACACAAACCATGTAACTTCTTCTCTGAGGTGAATATATTACTTGTGTTCGTCGTAACAAGAAGTCATTGTGTTCACATCTGCAAACTGTCATTCTCATAGTTCCGGTCCGGAGATATTCAACAGTACACGGATACTTTTATTGGGATTTCTAGGAGTTGTATTACATGTGTGCATTTATATTCATCTTGATTTCTCACAACTTGTGTGTTTTTCTGGGCAAGTCGGAGTGAACTGCGGCGCTAACAGAGTCTCATGAACACGCAGACGAGCACAGAAGACCAACGGCAAAGATCAGGATTTTTGTTTAACAATGCATTATATATCTGTTTGTTTTTCACCAAACCCAATTTTAAACCCTCAGAACACTTGGAACATACGACACGGTTTCATGGGACAACTCACTGATACTTTTAAGTATTTTTTTAAAGCTTGATGCTGGTCGCCGTTAAATGGAGAGACCAAAACAGAAAGCTGGATATTTTTTCAATTTTACCTTTTGCGACCCAAAAAAGAACGACGTACTGCATTAGAACAACACCAGTGTGAGTAAATGACGACTAGTATTTTCATTGCAGGGTGAACTATCCATTTAATGCATCAATGACCTTAATGTAAAGCATTTCCGTATCTTTGTTTTGTTTTAGAGTACAAACATCTCAACATGCTTAATTCAAGATAGATTTGCTTGAGATGCAAAAGGAAATAAGATATGAAATATGTATCAAATTGAACTAAGCTTTTGCTGCAAACAAGAAAAAAAATCTGCCAAAGTAAAAGTCATTTTGTGTGTCAATGTCAAACAAATCTATGTTTAGATGTTTGTACTGAAAAACAAGACAAACATACTAAGATTGCATGCGTTGAAGAAAGGATGGACAGTTACTGTATGAAGGTGATTCTCGTCCGTCTTCGACCCCTGAGTCTCTCTCCTTGCTCCTCTTCCTGTGCCGGTGTCCGTGATGTCGATGCCGTCGGTGGGTTCTTCTGCCCAGAGGAACATGAACCCCGATATACAGAGTCCTGTGACCTATTGACCAACAGCACACAGACAGGGACTCAGAGAATGTCAAATCTCCTGTATATTAAATAAAAAAATTCACATTTTAGATCATGTTCTGAGGCCCTTTGTTAATATTCACTATAATGAAACTTCATACAATTGGAACATACTAAATGGTCTTATATTGAGCATAAAACACAATATTTAAAAAAAATAAAACAAACCAGATATGATTGCAAATACCGATTGCAAAAATGATTGCAAACTTTTTTTTCTGCAATATTTTCCAGCAGCGAATGAAATACAAGAAGACTTATCATCAATATTTTACAGGGTTTTTTTTATGTGCTTTAGTACTATTTTCACAAGTAAGGTGTACATGTTCAAAAGTTATAGTACTAATATCACAACAGATCATCAAAAGTGCATTTTTTTTTCTCAAACATTTCAGCATGTTTTCAATTGTGTTATACAAAAAACTGTTTCATCTATATAAATGTTTCATTCACAATAACTGTCTTTCATAATGCCATTACTATCAAACTGTTGATTTTCATCTAGTTTTGTTCAGTTTAATACATTTGTCTATTATTTAATCCAACTGATCTTAATGGTTAATCAATGAATCATTTTGTATTGCTATAGATACAGATTCTATAGATACAGTTTCTACTTTGTTTGCAATTTCCGATTCTGATAACCAAATGTAACAAATTATTTTTACACCATGAGCAGTATCATAAGCGATTTATCTTAGATTATAACCACTATGTTCAAAGTGTGTGTGTGTGTGTGTGTGTGTGTGTGTGTGTGTGTGTGTGTGTGTGTGTGTGTGTGTGTGTGTGAGAGAGAGAGAGAGAGAGAGAGAAAAAGAGAGTGTGTGTGTGTGTGTTGGGGTCAGAGATGCATCAGAAGAAGGGAGACAGATGGCATCAAATACAACATTTTAACATTTTTTGCATTACAGTATGTATGTCGTGTGGTACTGTAAACAGATTACCATGGTAGAGACTGCCACACTACTGCAACTCACTCTTCATCTGATGTAAAGGTCAACTACAGTATTCTGTCATATGGCACAGTGAAAACATTTACTGTATTTCCAGCAAACTCTGGCACAAAAGCACAAAACCTCATGGCAGTTCCATAACTTTTGATAACACACTAGACTAGATAGATACTAGGGCTGGGTAAAAAATATCGATTTCTCGATATTAATCGATTCTCATTTTTACGAACCGATATCGATTCTTAAACCTCAAGAATCGATTAGTCATCCTGTTTTCATTTGATGATCGCGTAAAACATTGTATCGTGCGTCCCATCCAATAAATCGAAATAATCTTTGTGCTTTGTGACTATTATTATGAAATAAAGTCTCAAATTTCGAATTACGTCCATTTTCTTACGAAATTCAAAAACATAAATACCGTTTTGGCGCTGTGGCGTGAGATCGCTCTGGCTCAGCTCAAGAGAAGCAGCAGCACAGAGCGCACATGATCTCATTCTCCTCTTCCGCCTTAATAATACCAGTTACCCCGCCTTAATAATACCAGTTACTCCGCCTTAATAATACCAGTTACAGCGCCAAATAAACATCAATGAGCATCTGAAAGTGTGTTAAAAGATAGAGTACAACTTCGAAATCCGTATCATGTAACGTGGTATCGCTCAATCAGTGTTTCATCCGTGGAAAGACGTCAGTTAAACAGCAAGTAAACAATGGCATGTAACGTCACATTTACCTCAGAAAAAACATTAAACTTAGTAACTTAGTCAGTCGGCTAGAAAAAATAACTCTAGAGAGGAGAATTTTGCTAAATATATGCACCATATTACATTCATTATAATTTGTAATGTTCTTCAATATTTAATGCATGTTTGAATAAATCTGGCAAGTTTTTATGACAGCCACCATTTAAATGTTTATATTTCATATAACCTTCTTATTATAAAAATAAATAAGTGTAATTTAAGTGTTTGTATAGCTTCAAATCAGTTTATTTTTACCTTCAAAATTATAGTAGGCTAATGAAGCCTATAGGCTACAACTGACTCCCATATAGTTTATAGCATTAGTTGAGAGATTTGTTTTCCTTGAAAAAATTTGCCATGTATTGAACCTGATATCCAAAATAATCAATATTGAATCGAATCGAATCGTAATCGAAATCGAATCGAATTGCAAGCTTGTGAATCGAAGTCGAATCGAATTGTGAAATTTGTGTCAATACCCAGCCCTAATATATACCATTACAAACATTATGGATTCAATTACATAAGTTAGGTAATAAGTGTATTTTTAATGTGGCAAACTGTAGCCTGTATTACTGTAATTATTTCATCAACAAGGGTGATTTGAAACATGTATCTTGCATTGTTTGCTGTTCAATGAATTGATTGTTAAAAGTAAACTGAAAGAAGATCATACTGTTGTGTTTCGGTGATTAAACCAAATGTTCTCATCACATATTTCAATAATCTTGTGTTTGAAACAATGATTATGTCGACTATACTAATGAAAGCATGGGATCAGGTTTTGAAAGAATGACCAGCTGTGTTACAAGTGTGATCAGTTCAAATGTGAAAATGTACACCTTACTTGTGATAAAAGTACAAAAGCGAATAAAAAAAAAACTGAAACATAATCAACTTTTATAATTGACTTAAACGTTCATACTCAGATGGATATTTTCTTTACTCCGTTGCATTGCATTATGGGTTTGTCTTTTCCAGAAAAGATACTTGCAGTGCTGCTTTAATATTCAGCCAAACGAAGGTGTTTTAGAAGGCAGTGTAATTATGCTGTGGCTCATTTGGAATGATTATCCTACATAATTATGAAAATACAATAATTATACGGCTGCCTACCATTTGGCACGGATGCTTCCTTAAACATATGATCCCTAAAATTGCTGTCATTAGGTTTTAAAGTGGAATATAAAGTAAAGACCTTGCAACAAAAAAATTAAAATTACCAAACATATTTAACCCTTATTTACTTATCTTTTTTGAACAATGCTAAATAACGGTAATCACTCACTGTAATTGCATTTGAATGATTGAGAGGTCGAGACAACAGCATGAGTTTAATTGCTGGAAACGTAACATGCTTACACACACACACACACACGACATATATAGACTAATGCTAACCTACAGACAGATCTTCCTGGCAGCTAAAAGGGAGCTGAAAGCTGGATAAAATGAGGCTTAAATTACATCATTAAAGCTGTAATGTTGTGTTTGAATTACATAACATTATGAGAAGGACTGAATGCATCGTCCTGCCATGGGAAACGGCTCAATGACATGAGCTTCTATCGATTTCTAAAGCTTTAGACTTCATAAGGTTGACGACTTGTGTTTACAAAGTCATGACATTTAGACACGAAATATGACACTGAAATATCAGAACAGTGTTATTCACTCGCATGTTCTTCAGAGAATGCGGCTTTATGCACAAAATATCCTAATACAGTCTAATACAGTATATTGACAGTCGGCTCATTACTGCATGGGATTCTGGGTAATATCCACATAATGCCAGCTTGTCCTTTCAGTGAAACGCACGAGAACAGCGAATATGTCTTCTTATTTTTAGTGCTGGGCAAAGATTAATCGCATCCAAAATAAAAGCTTGTGTTTACATGATATATGTGTGTGTACTGAGTGTAATTATTTTGTATACGTATATAAATACACACATATGCATGTATATATTTAAGAAAAATGTATTTATATTTATATATAATATAAATTATGTATAAATATTTATAAAAGTATATACATGCAAATATTTCTTAAATATAAATGCATATGTGTGTATTTATAAATACAAAATAATTACACATATATATTACACACATAACTTTTATTTTTGGATGCGATTAATCATTGTCTAGCACTACATTTCAGAGCTGTGTAGGATATAGAGC
>CM060599.1:50757866-50842866 GCA_030578255.1 Tiaroga cobitis
ATACTTTATAATAGTAGTATTGCTTTGACTAAAAGCGGCTGCCAAATGCATACAAGTAAATGTCAAGATCAATTTGCATCTCCTTACGTCCATTATATATATATATATCGTAGCTTTTCTTCAACAATTTGAACATCTGAGAACCAGCGTTGCTTGTAATTCAAATAAATTATTAACAAAAAAGCAGTTGTGCATTTGATAGATGTCGTTTATGTACAGTATATGAGTTATGATGTGAATAAGCATGCAGGATTTTAATATAGCAAACTTTATTTAGTGGTATATTTCATGCGGAAATACAATTAATCATCTCAAAACCAATTAGTGTCATAATGAGCTCTTGAGCGAGTCTTTAATTAGCGTCTCTTCACAGAATGACAGCTAGTCTAATACACAGGGTTAAAGCAGTCTCTAGTCAAGATTCCCTGCATGTCAATGTGGCATAAAGACATAACGCACGTGGATTTGTGCATGTGTGCTCAACAGGCATTAGTACTGGCCAGCTGCTAATGGACACACTGGTGTTTTAACGGCTCATTACTGAGAAGCGTGCAGGATTAAAACAGATGGCGCAGAGCCAAGACTAACCCTCAGAGCAATTACATAAGAGAAATAGAAAACATACAATACGAGCGTTTCACACATTCACACACACCATTTAAAACTATTTAAATGCTACTGGGAGAGAAAAACTAAATTCAGAATATATCCCAATATTTACACAGTCATTCAAAAGTTTGGGGTCAGTTTTTAGTTTTTTTTAAAAGAAATTAAAACTTTTATTGAAAAAGGATGCATTGAATTGATCATTAAAGTGACAGTAAAAACTTTGTTACAAAATATTTCAAGTTCTCTTTTGAACTGTTCATTCGTCACAGAATCCTGAAAAATAAGTATTACGGTTTCTGCAAAAATATGAAGCAGCAAAACTGTTTTCAACATTGATAATCCGTAATCAGAAATTAAATAAAACATCGTACTGACCTCAAACCTTTGAACGGTAGTGTGTGCATCTTCTCTGAATGAGCTTAGAGCGATTTGTGATTTGATTCACAATAATGTCAGAACTAAAATACAATATTTTAAAAAATTAAGGCACAAAATAGCATTTCATTATTTTCATTTATATGAATCAATAGTAATAAACAGCAATATTCATTTTTAACCACACACAACAGTGTGTGTGTGTGTGTGTGAGTGTGCGTGTGTGAGTTAGCGAGTGAGTGAGTGAGTGAGTGAGTGAGTGAGTGAGTGAGTGAGTGAGTGAGTGAGTGAGTGTGCGTGCGTGCGTGCGTGCGTGCGTGAGTGAGTGTGCTTGCGTGCGTGTGATGTGTGTGTGTCTGTGTGTGTGTGTGTGTGTGCACGCACGTGAGTGTGTGTGTGTGTGTGTGTGTGTGTGTGTGTGTGTGTGTGTGGTAGATCATGTAGCCCCCTTCACACCCCCACACACACATATTCAAGGAAACAAACCCAAGGGCACCTTCGCGAGACGATGAGTGTATGAAACACACATGTGTGAGAGTGTAACTGTATGTAGAGCACAAAGACTCGATGAAATAGTACGATCATCACATATTAATCCACACCGGAGCACACACACACACACACACACACACACACACACACACACACAAACACTCACACACACAGACACACTCTCTCTCTCTCTCTCTCATACACACACACAAACACTCACACACACACACACACACACACACACACGCGCGCGCAAACACACACACACACTCTCTCTCACACACAAACACACACACTCTCTCTCTCACACACACACACACACACACACACGCACACATATTATGTGAAAATTAAAGTGTTTTTTTACCTTGGATGCATGCAAACCTGTTTTAGGAGGCCCAACAAAATTAGAAACCTATAATGTAGCATAATGGGACACTTTCTTTAAAAAAAAAAAAATAATTAAAGAGCTATTAAAGAGCAATAACGTGTGTGTGTGTGTCTGTGTGTGTGTGTGTGTGTGTGTGTGTGTGTGTGTGTGTGTGTGTGTGTGTGTGCGTGACAGCTGTATATAGCAGCTCTATATGTTCTGTATCCTGAGATGAACTGACCGTTCCAAGTGCTTAAAATAAACACTTTCCCGTCCGATCAATAAACAGTGCAGCTTCCATGTAACTGACCCAATCCTTCAGGAGGCCTGAACATTCAGATCAATGCCCTGCAAAGTCACCAGGCGTTTAAAACTGCATGAAGAAGAATCTGTGACTGCACAGTTAGCATGTCGGTCAGACAGACGTTTCAGTTCTTGGCCAGATGAAGACAGATAATCAAAAGTCTGGCAACAGAAGGATAAGATAAGTCACCATCTTATTCCTCATCATATCCTCGTGTGGATCAGAGGGATTCCAGCTGGCGGAAAGAGACTGCTATGGTATAATTTTAGCAGCAGACGAATCTGAAAAATAACACTTGAATAATTACAGCTCCTGTTTTCTCAGAATACAGGTCCATTATTCCTGAATATAATCTCGCTTTTGTGGAAATGTCCAAAGAAAAACAACTTTGGATTTTCCCCCCCAAATAACACAGAGCAATCAGCTTAATTTTAATGCTTGTTTACAAAAAAAATGGACACAAATTGACATGAAATCCTCTTAGTCTTTTGTGCACTTAAACCTTGTGAAAGGATAAACTCACAGAAGATGTAAAGTTTCGAGTAACATGCAACACTGACCGGCCAAAACACAGCACAGACTTTATTACTGTCCCAAAGCATGCTGGGATGCCGAGTCCTATAGTGGCATTCTATAGGGTGGACATTTATGTTATATTATAGAAACACAGCATCATTAGTGACTGATTTTAATCACCCTACGTACTCCGCAACCACATTTTAGATGATTTCACTGGAATTTAGATTTTGATAATGGCTCAATACTATAAGAATATGATCAAAAAAATGCTCAGTCCATCTAAATATTGGATAAATATTCTATACTGAACTATAGATTGAAGTACTATTGATACTTTTTTGGTAATGAATTCATAAAAAGTATGTCTATAATCAACATATTTTGTTCGTCATCTTAAAACGATTTTTTTATTGACCCGAATCGCAATGAATTATGGGATCGCCTTCTCCACAATAGATGCATACAATATTGAGTTACAATTTGGCATTTTGAATCTTAGACGAGCTATGCTGCTGCTTACAGCCTTAAAGCGATAGTTCACTCAAAAAATGTAATTCGGTAATCATTTACTCGCCCTCAGGTTGTCCCAAACAAGTATGAATTTCTTTCTTCTGCTGAACAACACAAAATACATTTTGAATACACCCCATTGACTTCCATTGTATTTTTTCCCCCTGTTTGTTTACCCATATTCTTCAAAATATCTTCTTTTGTGTTCAAAATTTCATACAGGTTTGTAACAAATTGAGGGTGAATAAATTTGCCATTGCAATTTATTAGGTGAGCTATCCCTTTAACTATTAGGAACACATCTATGATGCCATCAACTTCTTTCTTAATTAATATGATTCTAAACTCATAATAAAGTACTACAAAACCAGATAAGTCCAGAATTTGAACGCAAAGCGTTTCATTTGACGGTAAGCAATGTCCTCCCATAGAAAGTCATTATAAGAACGCTAAATATAGCTTAACGCATATTCGAATGCGCCTCTTATTATGTCGAAATAACGAGATATTTATGTCGAAATAACGACTTATTATGTCGTTATAATGAGATATTATGTCGTTTTAACGAGATATTATGTCGTTTTAACGACTTATGTAGTTTTAACGAGATATGTCGTTTTAACGACTTATTAAGTAGTTTAAACGACTTAATTATGTCGTTATAACGAGATATTATGTCGTTTTAACGACATACTAAGTCGTTAAAACGACATATTATCTCGTTATAACGAGATACGTTTTCTTTTTTTTTTTTCTCAAAAGCGAATATATAAAACGTTGCCAATATAGGCAATAAATGCCCTGAATAAAGGACACAGGTGCCTGCAACTGCAATGCATCATGGGTTAAAAATACAGTCCCAACCTGATAAAAGCTATTTTGGAAAAAATCTGTTTTTCTGTCCATACAGTGGAAGTCAATGGGGTCCAATGTTGTTTAGTCCCCAACATTCTTCAAATCATGTTCCACAAAATAAGAATGCATAACAGAGTAAATTATCAACTTTTCATTTCTCGGTGAAGTATCTCTTTAAAGCAGCATGAGGTCAGTCAGAGAGGCGAGAGATTAGCGAGCGTCCCGTGATGGTTCGCATTGATTTAATTGGATAAAGCAGATTGTCATATTGAGCATCCTGAAAGTGGCAGATGGAGATGAGCTCCATGAAAAGAGATGAGCTCTTTTACTACGTCAAGTCAATTATATTTCTATTGCGCTTTTCACAATACACATTGTTTCAAAGCAGCTTTACAGAAATGTTAATGCTTATAATATCTTAATATCTCCATGCTTTGAGAGTCGAGTATACTGTATGTATTGTATCTAACTTTATAGATAAAGCTGTGCGATAATATAATTACAATTTTGCGATGTTATAAACAATAACATTTGCTATTTATTATATAATGCATAACGTGAGTGTACTGTATGTGTCCAGGTGGTCGGATATACTTGCAGTAGTTGTATAACTCGTTATTAATAATTAATTTGTTCATTCATTCGGTGAACATGCATATAATACTTAAATAGCTGTTTGACGTGAGATACACAGTCAAGAGTTGACAAACTGACGAAACCTTCAGTTTCAAAAGCTGCCTTGCTTTCTACTGATCATCCATCCTGCTCTTCATGAACCACAATGCATTGCGACAAGCTTTTAGATATGCAAGACTGATTTTTGCTTAAAAATGCTGCCTTCGGAGGATGCAACAAGTCAGCTGTCTGCGCTTTCAGATGCAGCCGTTGTGTGTCTGATTACAAAATATGCAATAATATCAGCATTGCTCAAATGGGGCGCTATACTGAATTTGCATGAACTATCTTCTTCAGATAGATCTATACTAATGTCAAGCCCAAAATTAAGTTAAACAGAATCTTGCTAGAGCATGTTAGTTAAACTGCCGTTAAAAATGTTTATAGCTGGCTGAATAAATAACACATCTGATTTAATGGCAAAGATATCTAAAGGATTTTATCAGCAAAATTATGATCATGTATATCATTTAGACGCTTTTGTGTATCAAATATGATACAGTACGCTTTTTAGGTTTAGGACATTTTGGAACACGTCCAGAACACACCTATAATGCATTGAAATGTTGATCTAGTGTCTTTACAATTGAGAATGTGAAGCAACTAATAATCACATCCATTAAGCTAGTGCTAGAAAGAAAGCGTGTGGATGACGTGTGAGAGATGTGTGCTGGATTCATGGGAGGTCCTCTGCAGAATGCTAACCTGCTTCTTACAGTAACGACAGAGGCGTCCAGCGCCCCTCCTCCACACACCACTAACCCTCTGATCAATGACATTCAGAAAACACTGCTGCATCACACACACACACAACTCTCTAGTGCACTACTGCACGCTGTTAACAATGCAGATGCACAATAAATAAAGCCGTTTTAACTCTCTAATTATATTATCTGACAATATCAATGCTTCAATAACAGAACCAAGGCCACTAATTTACTAAATCTTTTGCATGCAGAAGATGCTGAACTACAATAAAACAAGCATCCCGGTCATACCTGAGAGTCCAGTCGGCTGTAAAGGTCCAAATTCTGCATATCCCTGGTCTTTCTTTTCCTCATGCAGCATGCAATGCAACTGATCTCCAACTTCAGCGCATGCACACACACACACACACACACACACACACATACACACACAGCTTACTCCAGCGATTACAGCAGGGACATCAGCAACGCCGTCTCTCGCATGCAAACTTACACTGTGGTTATCTTGCTCTGTCTCTCTCTCACAGGGAGGAACTGCTTCTCGTCCACTGCCCGCCTCCTCCCCAGAGGCATGCTGGGAATAAACTGCTGACCTGTCAGAAGAAGCCTGACCTTGTTCTCTCTCTCTCTTGCTTTACACCCACGGTTCTCACCAAGGAGGTCTAACAGACCAGGGGAAAACTATCTGTTAGCATTTCCATTCTCCTCAGAGGCAGGTCTCGGCTGGCGTGTGGACAACTAGTTGAGCCAATCACTTCAGCCGAAGATATGACTAATCAGACTAATCAATCTGGAGCCAGAGGAACACATAATGAAAATACTGATACCTTCACTGTCTATCCTGAGCTGTGACGTCACGGACAACAGACAGGAGAAAATGAGTCTATTGCACAATATTAACGGCCTTCAAAAAGAAAAAAGAAAAAAATATGTGTGTGTGTGTACCTACCTAACTATCTTTTGCGGACAAATTTGTACCCAGAAGTGACCAAAACCTCCAAAAACCTCTCTATAGGGACGTCCTCATTTCTAAATCTGGTGTAAAAATAAAGTAATTCAAGTTTTTAAAAAATGGAAAAATGCAGAATGCTTTGTGTTATGGGTAGGGACGGGTTAAGGGAGGAGGATATACAGTTTGTGTACAGTATAAAAATCATTACGCGTGTGTGTGTGTGTGTGTATGTGTGTGTGTGTGCGTGCGTGTGTGTATGGGATAATAAACTTTAAAGAAAAGAATTTCTTTACAATAAGTTTTTTTTTTACAGCAGTGTGCAGAAGTGTTCTCTTTCATAGGTTCACTCAACGCAGCGTAGCTTAAGATGCAGTGGGAACGCCCTCTGGGTGTGCCGATTGTCTGAAGCCCTTATAGAATCACGCCAATTCATTGGCTGATGGCGCGGGCGCCACCCCGATGCTCTTGCGTCGTCATATTATATTAGCGCGCGCGCACCATCTGCTCCTCAGATTTCTCTGCCTTCACGAAGCGGCCATTTTAAGCCCTTCGGTCTCGGTTTTTCTGGCCCAAATAATTCGGATTTATCATCAGCATTCTTCGTCTGCACTTCAGCGACTGCGAATAGTGGAACTCAGTTCTCCTTGCGGTGAAGTGCCATGGAGTTTCGTCGTTGCCCGCCGCCATGCGCTTTATTGCGAACGACGACCCTCACAGTAAGTGTGTTAAATGTATGGGTTAAGTGTATGCATGCGCGCGAGGCTGTTTTAGGCTTGTCTAAATGCAAGTTTTGCGACAACTTGCTTCTCAAAACCCTCCGCTCTCGGCTCGCGGTTTATGAGAAGGAGTCATTCGTTCCCCCCCGTCGCGCTCCCGAGGCTGCCGAGGCCTCGTTGGAATCCGTGACCTGGGGTTCGGATGTAGAGCTCGAGGATATAGAGTACGAGCAGACGGGCCAGGCTCTTTCACTCCCTCCCTCTCCCGGGCACGCACGCGGTGTTCGGCCAGTCGAGTTTTCGCATGATTATTTTTGCCCCAGCCCGAAAGCAC
The DNA here is from genome assembly GCA_030578255.1 of Tiaroga cobitis. NCBI lineage: Eukaryota > Metazoa > Chordata > Actinopteri > Cypriniformes > Leuciscidae > Tiaroga > Tiaroga cobitis. Next base: position 50,765,285 of record CM060599.1, read on the forward strand.
GCGAGACGGTTTCTTTCGGGCTGGAAGATATTATTTACACTACAGCGTCCGACTCCGAGGATTTCGGGCCTACTTTAGCTACTGACGGTCTCCCGCCTAGTGGCCAGGAGGCACGGCCTACTGCGGCCTACACGGAGCTTATCGACGTGCTTTTGCGCGCTACAGAGAAGCTCTCTATCGACTGGCCTGACGAGCCCCGCGAGTCACAATCATCTAAACTCGACGAGAGATTTTTAAGTGGCCCTAATTCTAGGCCTGAGCGGAGAAAGCTGCCCTTTTTCAGTGATCTGCATCACGAGATCTCCAGATCCTGGAAGCAGCCTTTTTCCACGCGTCTAACAAATGCGGCAGCCGCTGACTTAACCAACCTCATTGGTTCTGTGGAGCAGGGCTATTCCGCCATTCCAGCGGTTGAGGACACGTTGGCTACTCACCTTTCTCCGTCGTCTGCTCCGTCGTGGAAATCTCGCCCCCTCCTTCCCTCTAAACCGTGCAGGACTACTTCCGCCCTTATCGGAAAGTCCTAAATGGCAGCTGGTCAGGCAGGCATGGCCCTACATACTATGGCCATCCTCCAAGCCTACCAGGCGGACGTCTTGAAGGAGATGGACGAGGGAACAGGAATTACGCCAGAAGCTGTCAAAGAGCTTCGTAAGGCCACGGATCTGGCCTTAAGAGCCACCAAGCACACCGCACGCGCTATAGGTCGTTCTATGGCGGGGTGATTGCTGCAGAGTGCCACCTATGGCTCAATCTCACGGAGATCCGTGACAAAGAGAAGGTTTTCCTCTTGGAAGCCCCAGTTTCTCAATCTGGACTGTTTGGGGAGGCGGTCAACACTGTGGTTGACAAGTTTCGGGCCGCAAAATCCCAGTCAGCTGCAGTTTATGCCCAGGAGGGCTAGGGAATCCTCTAACCCCTCCCCGGCTCAACCCAGAGAACGTTTGTCTCATAGGCCGGATTTTGCTGCTAGGAGAAGTGCCTCGGCTCATCCCCCACCTGCTACGGTTTGGGGAGCCCATTTCCCATTTCCCTGCCAGCGACCTCATAAGCGTCTGGAGCTGAAGCGGTCTAACAAACCCTTCGCTCCAGCCTCCTCGAATCATTCCTAACCCGCAGGTCAAAAAAAGGAGAGCTTCCCCCGATTTACGAGGTTGGGACAGACCGCGAAAGCGTTTCTGCCCACCTCTCACTTGCTCTCCTTCTCTAAACCTGTCACTTTCGCCACCCAGCGTGTTTCGAAGTGCAGTTACTACTCGACCTCGTTCAAACCGTCTGGCGCAGGAGGACGGAAACGCGTTCAGCTTTCTCCCCTTGCCTCCAACGCGTTTGATACCTGCCGCTCGCATCCTCGGAGACACTTTCGGTTTTCCTTAGGAGCAGGCAGACCCTATGATCTTGATCAAACAGGCAGTGGTACCTCCTACTACGTGTCAGGACGTCAAGTGCTCTCCTTCACGTTGGACCACGCCACCCCACAGGAGTCAGCGTGTCACCCTAACACAGGTATGTCCGCCCCATTGCAACACTCCACTTCCTCTATCTCATTTCTTTCAAGAATGGAGGCGTCTGCCAGGGGTATCGCCTTGGATCCTCCGCACGGTTCGGCTCGGCTACACACTTCAGTTCTGTCGCCTGCCCCTTTGCTTCAACGGAGTCTTTCCAACTGTAGTCAACAGCGCCTCAGAGGCTTCTGTACTACAGCAGGAGATTTCGTCCCTTCTCCTCAAGGGAGCAATAGATGAGGTTCCTCCGAAGGAAGTCGAGCAAGGCTTCTTCAGCCGTTACTTCTTGGTCCCGAAAAAGGGCGGAGGTCTGCGACCAATACTAGACCTGCGCCGGCTAAATTTCTCCCTTTACAAAGGGAAATTCAAGATGTTGACGCTGAAAGCTATCATATCTCAAATTCGAGCAGGGGACTGGTTCGTGATAGTAGACCTGAAGGATGCATATTTTCATATTCAGGTCGTACGGCGACACAGGAGGTTCCTCAGGTTTGCCTTTAGAGAGAGTGCGTACCAGTACAGGGTCCTTCCCCTTGGTCTCGCTCTAGCGCCGAGAACGTTCACAAAGTGTATGTATGGATGCTGCTCTGGCCCCGTTGCGGCTCCAGGGCATCTGTATACTCAACTACCTGGACGATTGGCTCCTTTTAGCCCACTCCAGGGAATTAGTGACTCACCACAGGGACATTGTCCTTCGTCACATTCAGTCTCTCGGCTTGAGGTTGAACACGGAGAAGAGTGTTCTTACCCCAACTCAAAGCACAGTTTTCTTAGGGGTGTGCCTGGATTCCGTTCTGATGCAGGCCCTTTTGGCTCCTGCCCGGATTTCCAGTCTTTTGACATGTTTGGCTCGCTTCACGCTCGGCCATCGTGTTTCTATGGGCACTTGCCGCAGGCTTCTGGGTCTCATGGCCGCAGCATCCCCTGTGCTTCCCCTAGGGTTGCTCCACATGAGACCGTTTCTGTGGTGGATGAAACTCTCAGGTGCCCGGTCCACAGGACCAGCTCTTCGCCTGTTGAAGGTGTCACGCAGTTGCTTCCGCGCCCTTTCAATTTGGCGCGACCCTCTCTTCCTTCGGAAAGGGGTCGGCATAGGTGCAGTTTTCCGTCGCCAAATGGTTACGACAGATGCCTCTCTGACCGGCTGGGCTGCGGTTTTCGAGGGCAGGCCAGCATGTGGTGTCTGGACTGGAGAGACTCTCTCTTGATACATAAACAGCTTGGAGCTGAGAGCTGTTTCCCTGGCCCTTCTTCACTTTCTCCCCTTTCTCGAAGGACACCATGTCATTGTCAGAACAGACAATATGGCGGTAGTGTCTCATGTAAACCGGCAGGGGGGTTCACGGTCGCGCACCCTGGACAGGCATGCGCGCCACCTTCTCCTGTGGTCTCAGGGCAAGTTCCTTTCACTGAGGGCAGTCCATGTTCCTGGGATCCTGAACCAGATTTTCTGTCGAGGCAGAAGCTCAGGTCGGGGGAATGGATGTTGAACTGCCGAACAGTAGCCCTGATTTGGTAAGTGTTCGGAAAAGCAGAGGTGGACCTCTTTGCATCACAGGAGTCGTCCCAATGCCCACTTTGGTTCTCCCTGAGCCCCCCAGCACCATTGGGGATAGATGCATTCACGGTGCACTTCATGATGCATGATGATAGATGCATTCATGACCGATGCAGAAACTTTATGCATTCCCGCCTGTCAAGTTGATCCAGGCAGTTCTGTCCAGACTGAGGGAAAGCGGAGCCCGTCTCCTACTTATAGCCCCATTCTGACCACCCCAGCCGTGGTTCTCGGAGCTGGTTCCTCTTCTGGAACTCCCCCCTTGGGAGATTCCGGTCAGGGAGGATCTGCTGTCCCAGCTTCAGGGCAGGATATGGCATCCTAGCCCCGAAATTTGGAAGCATTGCGTATGTCCCATCAGAGGCCGCTAGCTTTGAGCTTTGGTCTTCACACTGACGTCCAGGAGACCATTGCGAGTGCGAGAGCCCCTTCCACGAGAAGGTTATATTCCTCCAAGTGGAGGGTTTTTGAGTCGTGGTGTTCGACACACGCTACGGACCCAGTCAGCTGCCCAGTCGGTTCAGTGCTGGAATTCCTACAGGAGAAGTTTGCTTCTGGAGCGGCCGCTACTACTCTGAGAGTGTATGTTGCTCCTATTGCCGCTCATAGAGAGTCGGATGAGATCCCCCTAGGTAAATTGAGGTTAGTCTCAGCATTTATGCGTGGGGTTAGGCGCCTGAAACCAGTACGCTTCCCTGGAATTCCCTCTTGGGACCTGCCGGTCGTCCTGGAGGGCTTAACGGAGGCTCCCTTTGAGCCCTTAGAGTCAGCTCCAGAGCGGATTCTGACTCTCAAGGTTACTCTTTTGTTAGCCTTGGCTTCTTTGAAGCGGGTGGGGGATTTGCAAGCTCTTTCTGTTGGCAAGACTTGTATAGACTTCGCTCCTGGTCTTGTCAGGGTGACTTTGAGACCGAAACCGGGATATGTGCCCAAAGTATTGTCCACAGCATTCCAGTCTCAGGTTATTAACCTTCACTCTTTCCATCCTCCTCCTTTTGTCTCTCGTTCCTTATTTAGAGAACATAGGTTACATCAGTAACCAGAGACATTTTCTGTCATCATTTACAAACCCTCATGTCGCCATAAGACTTTTGTTCATCTTCAAAACACAAGTGAAGGTTGAGAAACGTAAGTTTTGGATTAAGAGGTGTTTATAGAAGGGACAGAAATTTCCCTCTCACATTTTATTAAAAATATCTACAGTCTTATCGGTTCGGAGCTGATGACAGAACATGGTTTATGAACAGAACTACTGAAAATATTTACATTTTTATGCACTTGGCAGATGCTTTTATCCAAATCGACTTGAAATGATTTCAGTATTTCCGATGGCTGTCCCAGGAAAACACAATTTCTCAAATGACATACTATCCTGCATGAAAAGCAATCCTTCACCTTTCCCTGCTCCTGTCTGACATTAGTGCAAGCGTTAGCTTGTGTAACACAGATTCAGAACAAATATAGAAGCAGATCAAAAGCTCTGAGGTTCGATTTGAGTGTCATGTGAAGCATTTCGCTGATCTTTTGCTGCTGCTCAGCAGGATTTTCCTCTCCTAAAAATGTGCTATCTCACAAAACAATACATAAATGATTCATTTAATGAAAATCCTCCCCAAAAAAGCCAATGCAGCTCATCTAATAATGCTGCATTGTAAGATCAGAGGAGAATGATTTGAAAACACGCTTTAATGCTGCGGTTTATGCGATCTAAATCTCTGATACGCAGCTAAATTACTGTAACTACGCATTGTGGCACTGCTGACGTTTCAAGGTCTTTTCTGACTAAAAACATGCAGAAAAGAAGCAAAATGAGCATGTGGTGAGCAGTGTCCTTTGAAAGATGACAGATTTATAACATCTGTGTTATCTTTAGACACTACAGTGCCGCTTGAATGCATAAGCCAGTCTTTCCTCAATCATGCATCTGTCTTTTCCAGAATTGACTAATAATTGTTGCTGACAGAATTTAGAAAAGCATTCCAGGACCATCAAATCAAAATATATTGGAAGTTTCTTTGTCAATTCAATCCAATCCGTCCATGTATGATCCAGTACAGTGTGAGACACGATTATGGCATTATATCAACCATCAGAAAATATGAAGTCTATTAAACATTTCTACTCACCACACTTTGTCTTCTAGGAGAGGTGACCGCCTGCAAAAAAAAAAACAAATATTTACAGATTAAATACACTAATTAATTCTTCATAAATTAGCACACAGCATTCACACACATTTAGAAAACCACGTCATTATGTTCTACTTTGTGCTATAAATATATCCTGATATTTCCAGTGCCTTTAAAATGTGATTTTTATTAAAAATTCAGGTTTGCTGTGCTTGTTTGTACACACACACACAGACACACTGCTCAAGTGTAAGAACACAGGGAACATCTCTGAAACATGCAGCATATATATTCATTCAGTTAAATCACAGCTTTTCTGATTGAGAATCACACTGAGCCATTTCACGATTTGTGTTTTGTTTCGATTACTCATCATTAATCATTAATACTCCTACTATGCATCATTTTTCCCCCTCTAATTATTTTCATGAAACACACAGTAATATGCTAGCCTGAGGGGTTTTTTGGGGGGGTGGATATAACCCATTCAATTCTTGACCAACATTAAGTTACAGTACACTTAAAACTATTGTGAATCTGGCCGCTCTTGTCAAGCTGGTGTTTTCAGTTCATTCTTTAAGGGCCATTAGTCACAGGCTCAGAATTGTGGGATTGACAGCAGAGCAAGTGGTAAGAGTCAAAAAGTTGCATAATTCTGAACTGTATGCAAATGAGAGGCGAACACTGCTGACATCTGTCAAAAGCATTTCAAAAGTCACACTGATGCACACTAATTCATTTAATTAAATTCAGCTTGCATGCTTTCATTGCACCTAAACTGTGCTAAAGAAAAGCATATTAAATTGACACCATATGTTTGAGCATTCAGACATCATAATATATATATATATATATATATATATATATATATATGATAACTGTGTACTGAAAGCAATCCCTGAAGACACACACAAACTACATTTGCATGCACTGAAATACCGTAGTTGGATTGATGGCTAAATCAGACCTTCATTTAAACACTTCGATCGATCCGACTGAGCTCGATCTGATTGAAATTTCGAGCGGATTGTGAAGACTTGAAATAATCCGATCAACAGAAAAAAAATGCTTGAATCTGACTATTTTCTCAATGGGATTCAAAAATACGTCGTGCACATTCGTTGCGTATATGTTTTGCGTCATAAAGCATGCTTCTGATTATTTAGTCCTTATGTCTTATGAACTGGTCAGTGAATGAGAATGAATATTTGCAAAAAAAAAACTTTTCTGACACAAATATCAGCTTCTTTATATACATGTCAGCAAGGCAGTTTTGTCCAGAATACATGTAACACATAAATAAACTATCATGTGAATCATTACGGTTCATATAAACACAATGACTCTGAAATCGTATTGGATTCATTCCGACTGATGGGAAATAAGTGCATGTAAACACACCTACTGTTGTACCTTTACAGCCGCTACAGCTGCACACACATCTGCTGTTTTAGACGGCGTCGAGCGGATTTCTTCTGGGTCTAATTTTACACCCGAAAAGGGAGGATATTTTTTTTTACCAGAGGAGGTACCAGGACATCTTGCCTCTCAAACACAATAATCCTGGATATCCAAAGAGCACCAATTAGTTTTAAAACAATCTCAGAAGCCTGCCGTACATGCTTAATCTCTGCTAAAGGCCATTACATGAGCATCTCTAGTGGATTATCCAAAAACAGAGGGAGAAGACTTAGAGCATATTTTTGTTCTATATCAGTACATTCACTGACTTCATATCGAGATTACAAGCTCTAGACAGATTAGTCCAAACAATACACATAATTGGCTCTCATCTATCACTGTCTCGAAAGCACATTTACCTGGTTCAGCGTGACGATCGCCATCAACAGATGTATGTCTCTGTACAGCTCACTGTTTATTTTCCATTGAGCAATAATAAGCAGCTTTGACTCACGCTGAGCGGAAAATGTTTTTCAGTGTAATCTGAATTATAATAAAGCTTAGCTTTGTCTTAGCAGAGAGCTTTGAAAAAGCCATCATTATATTGTCCTGTGATACTAGACAACATAATGTGTGCTGAGTTTAGACAAAGTCCTTTTTTTATATAAATTGTCTCTGGTTTAGACATGTCCACTTCAAAATGCAAGCGTCAAATATTTAGCGTAACCATTCAATGATAAAATATTTCCTAACACCTTAAATAGATGTCAACACATCTTTATCAAAAGTTTTTTTCCTTTTTTTACAAATATCATGTCCTTTTTAAATCATGAATATCATTATTCTAAAGTATTATTGGAACTAACCTTGCCACGACAGAAAAAGGTCAAAATATAAAGTCGCTGACCTTAACACACAATTATGAGAGTCTTCAAGGGTCCTTTTTATGATGTCATTTCCTGTTTTATTGGGGGGGGGGGGGGGGGGGGGTTGTGTCACATGACTCCAAAATGTGACCCTGCATAGTGGTTACACACCACTAACTTCGATTTAGCAGACAAAAGTTTCAATATTACTAATATTATAAATTATATAAAAAAAAATGTTACTGCTATTTTCCCCCAAATAATTACACCAAACTACTTAACAGAATTTCAGTCATTTCTGGACCATCACACCACCTAAAACCTTTGTTGAAGCTCCACAAAAAAAAAAAAAATATATATATATATATAATAATAATAATAATAATAATAATAATAATAATAATAATAATATATATATATATATATATATATATATATATATATATATATATATATATATATATATATAATCTTTTAATGTTGTTTATTAGGGGTGTCACGATTCTCCAAATCCTCGATTCGATTAAATTTTCGATTCTAAGGTCACGGTTCAATTCGATTCTCGATTTTTACATTTATTTTTTTAAAGCCGAAACCGGCCAATCAGGATGCTCTCTGTCTTACATGCGCTTCATGAGGCACATACGCAAGATCTCTTGCTCTCTTTCGTGCGCGCGCTATACGGTTTCTTTGGAGCACAGTTTTTTCTGTCTGGCATGCGCGATTGCTCGCTCGCTCGCTCACTCTAGATTTCGGTAGATTTAAACTAATCTGCGGGCATCAGAGCCGCTATCAATATGCGGGAGACTCCAGGAACTTCCGCGAGACTTGGGATGTCTGCAAAGTAAACTGTGGCTTTTTTGAAGCGCGAACGTTGTCAACATAACTCGCTGAAATCCAAAAAACTTACACTCCTGCGACTTCAATGAAAGAGGAGGGGGTTCAAGTTCTGTCGATTGGTCTCCTGCATCTGCAGTTGCCATGCTATCTTTTGAATGGCTGTAGCTCAGTTAGAGGAGGTTGACCATAGACTCGCAGCTTTTCAACACGCGTGTTTTTTTCCCGCTTGGCACGCCGACCGGACGTGACATGGGGGCGTGGCAGCATTTACGATTCCATTTTTTATTTCGATCGATTTCGATTTAAGATCGAAATCGTGACACCTTATTGTTTATATGTCTATGTGGTGTTTTAATATGCTTTAAAGCAAACCATGTGTAAATTCATTAGTCAACACCATTGCTGAGTATTTTCTCCTTAAAACGGCAGTGAACCAAAGACAGTCGGCACCTTAATTCGCCTACTTATACTACGCCCTAAAAGTAAGTACTCTTTTTGTGAAGAAAAAGTAGATACTTTTAAACACAATTAAGCTTTGGGACATACTAGTATCACGTCATACAATTGTGTCTTTAACGGTTGCTCTCTGTCGCATCCTGCCAATCATCTTATCACAGTTAAAAACCTCCACGTTTCATTTCATTTCCTACCGTATCAGAGAGAAAACAAGCAGCACGTTGATCTGTAGTCGCGGGTCTTTCATGCGGAGAACTCTCCTTATATTAATGCATAAGGATGCATTTAAAAGTTAATGGCCAAAAGGATCTTTATTCATTGCAGATGAAATATAACACGGGTGACATTAAATGAATATATTTTTGATTAGTCACTCAAACCCTTTTATCTAAACCTAACCCTGTTTGTAGTTCCTCCTCCAAACCGCAATGGATTGTGGGCAATTTTAGCCGTTATAGTGAGCACCGATCCACACTTCGCAAATCCAACGGAGACCATCCGGGGACTTTTAACATACCTTTTTCAACATACTATGCTTTGGGACACACTTATTTTAATCACACATTCTGTTTAGGATGGATATGAACATTGAGACCACTGTTGCCAACTATTTTCAAAGGAAAGTAGCTAAGGCCTTCCCTAAAAGTCGCTAAATGTCGCTAGATGACGTCATACGTCAATTAGCATATTAATGACGTCATCGCGCCGTACTTGCATTCTGTCAGCCTAGTGCATTTTCTCTCTAAATTAATGCTCAATTTAATATAATATAGCCGAATGTCAAATAAAGCTGTTTTCATTTCCTTTTTTTTTTTTTGTCAGACAATAGAACGAGTAGCTATAATAGCTATAATATAGTGAATGATTACATTTTTATAGGCCTATGTGGAGCATTATCTGAATTGAGAGAGTTAGGGAACCGGATGAACTAAGCTCTGTGATAGTGAGTGTTACAAGTAATAACAAGCACAAGAAAAGAAATAAAATGAAAATGGTCAAACTAAATTTTTTAAATATAAAACAAAAGAAAAGCAGATAAGTGATAAGTCCGTGGAAAAATACTGCTCATTCGCATCTGTCGGCGGCCGTGCGCTCCTCTCAGCCATTCACTTAACAGGGGAGACGCAGCTAGAGAGAGTGACGGCAGGGAGAAAGCAAGACCTCGCGCTCGCAGGACAGTACTGGCAACATTTAGAGGTTACTGAGGTTTGTCCAAAAAGTCGCTAAAATTGTCGCTAGTCGCTTTTTTGAAAAAATGTCTCTAAAGGGGTCTGAAAAGTCGCTAAAAATAGCGACAAAGGCGCTAAGTTGGCAACACTGATTGAGACGCAGGGTATGTTTCAAAAACACTGGTGTTTCTGACAACCTTGTAACCAATCAGATCAACATGTGATGGTCAACGAGTGGATCTCTGAGCTGAGTGAGTGGAGCCGGGGCTCATTTGCATATTCATAGAACCGCGTATACTAAATGAGGCCAGGGTGTAGAGTTACATTCAAGCTATTTTAAGGCATGAAGAATTTTTTTTCAAAGAGAAAATGCTTAAATATGTCATTTTGGTGATAAAAGATTAGCTTTTACAGATAAAATTATTGACTACAGCGGGACTTTAAGAACATTTTGTGTCACCACTAGATGTCCAACTGAGTCCTGAAGCAAAACCAGTTGAGAATCATTACAACGCATCTGTTAAATGCCTTTATGACGTCATTGCCCTTGAGCTGTTTTTATCCTATATTTTATATGCAACTGAATGGTCATTGAAACCCTTTAGATCACGTGATCCCTCACTGCCTGATCTATTGCCCCAGTGTCACAGATAATCTTCAGTCACAGTGGCTCTCATCTGATTTGTGAATTAAAATGCCGCTGACAGCTGTCGAAATGGCTCTCTGATGAAATCATTAGATCCTGGATTAAACACAGACTATCATCTACTGCAATCTATACTAAAACATGAAATCTAACATTGAGAGATGTGCTAGTTAAAGATGGTGTACTAGTAATTTGAAAAATGCAACTATCCCCCAATTTCACACACAAAGCTTGAGTCTAGTCCCAGACTAAAATGAACTAGTATGTGAAACTAGTATGTGTACTAGCAGTAGCAAGCAGTACTAGCAGCAGCGTAGCAGATCTATTCTATCAACATTGTCATATCCACCACCATGCCAAACACTCAGAGAGTTGTAATGATAGAAATAGCCCTAGACAGAAAGGGCATCACATCACTGACCCTTAAATCATATGTGCTGAGAATGAGGTGACAAAGCATCCAACAAACAACTCTGATACCTCAGATATCCCTAATTAAACATGTGCTAAAGTGCTTTAAACCACTAACCTGCTCAGAACTGTTTTAAGGGTCATTCAAAAGCTCCTTATCTGCCAACACGGGATGAATAATGTGATTTGTTCCAACGTGATTAGAGTTGCTTGAATGATTAAACATACACTTTCTACAGTTTACTTGTGCAGCATGTACAAGTCTCCAGCACACACAAATACTACACTCAGCGGCTCAGGGTTTGGTCTAAGAGGGACTTTGAATCCAATTTCAACGTTTTCTAAATCTTTAGCAATATATAATAGTAGGCTATACTAACATTGACCCTATAAAGCCTGGCATATGCAATAATAGTCAGAAAAAAAAATGCATTTTTTTAAATGCAACAGTTTACTGTACCTTTGGATGGAATCTAAAAAATAAAAAGTTTGCATATGAGTTTTTGCTGAGGCTTTTATGTCTCATATAGTATGGTATAGTGAGAATATGGAGCTCATACTCAAAAAGAAAAAACACCTCAATTTTATTCAGAGGCCCAAACTGAGCAAAAATATAATATTTAGTGCAGAAGCTGGAATGCTTTTTTTTATGATCAAAGCTAAGTCGTTTTAAAACATATAATGCAATGCGATACAACAATGATTGAGATGAACAAATAAACCTTCCTCAAAAATCACATTTTAACATGATTTTTCAAAAATAAAATAAAAAATGATGTATGGATAATCACATAAACCTAAGCTGCTTCAGTCCAGTAAGTGTTCATCTTGATATAGAAAATATTACTGACATCTAAAGTTATTCTTCTGTTTACTTTATAAAAATCATTAAAGATTTCACAACGTAAAAAAACACGTGAACCACGAGCTGAAGATGGAAGATTTTACAATTACCAAAAGCCTTTTACTTGCTAAAAAGCATAAATATCAATCAGGTTTTTCAGCAAAGTTATGATCATTTAGAGGCATTTGAAGAGTTTTGATACACACATTTCTGTGTATTCTTGCACTCTCCAGACAAGTTAATGGTCTGATTTTTATCACATTTACATTGCCTTATGTAATTGAAGCCCTTTAAATGATATTTCCTGAAATATATCTTCATAAACATATTAGGCTCACTCAGTCGCCAACCCCTCCTAGATATGAACCACCGCCAAGCTTGGACTGCCATTCGTCATGTCAAACAAAAATAGAGTCTACTGCAGCTGGACAAGTGCAAATGAGCTCCACGCTCGATCAAACTATAGGCCCATCTGAGACTTCAGCCAGCATGAGCTCCAGCACAGCTTCATGAGCGAAGACCTGGGCTGTTAATGTGAAGAAGCGTGCAGCGTTTGTCAACCCACAAACTAGAGAGGAATCATGTTTGATGCAGGCCCGGCTCCACGGGGGGGCCAGGGTGGGCCTGGCCCACCCAATCAGAAGCTTGGCCCACCCTGGCCCCACACCACATGACAGCCAATCACAAAATTGGTGCTATATTCAATTCAGCTCGAGATACGTTATTTTCTATTTTCTACCCAACCCCGTCCTTTTTCCCCTCCAAGACAGACTCAGTGTTGCCAACTTAGCACCTTTGTCGCTATTTTTAGCGACTTTTCAGACCCCTTTAGCATCATTTTTCAAAAAAGCGACTAGCGACAAATTTAGCGACTTTTTGGACAAACCTCCAAATGTTGCCAGTACTGTCCTGCGAGCGCGAGCTCTTGCTTTCTCCCTGTCGTCACTCTCGCTGCGTCTGCCCTGTTCAGTGAGTGGCTGAGAGGAGCGCACGGCCGCTGACAGACGCGAATGAGCAGTGTTTTTCCACGGACTTATCACTTATCTGCTTTTCTTTTGTTTTATTTAAAGTTTAGAATTTAGTTTGAACATTTTAATTTATTTTATTTTCTTGTGCTTCACAGAGCTTTAGTTCATCCGGTTCCCGAACTCTCTCAATTCAGATAATTTCCACATAAAAAAATGTAGCCATTCACTATATCATAGTGTTTAACATGTTAAACATGTTTATATAATTTAAAGTTACTAAATAGTTCCAAAAATTAAAAATGAAGAACATGTTAACATTTTAACAAGTTTGTTTTAGTTGATGTAGTTATTTTAAAATACATGCTTTTTTTTTATCAAATCTATAGTTACATAATTGATACAAGATCTATTAAGGGGTCAAAAAAATATTACAAATGCAAAAAGAGAGACTGTAAAAATAAACATGTTAAACATGTTTATCTATATATATATATAAAGTTACTAAATATATAGTTCCAAAATATATACAAAAAATCTTAAAAAAGAAGAACATGTTAACATTTTTAGTTAGTAACAAGTTTGTTTTAGTTGATGTAAATAGTTATTTTAAAAGATCTGCTCCTTTTTATCAAATCTATAGTTACTTAATTGATACAAGATCTGTTAAGAGGTCAAACAAATATTACAAATGCAACAAGAGAGAATGTAAAAATACACATGTTAAACATGTATAAAGTTATATAAATAAAGTTATATATATAAAGTCACTAAATAGTAATGTACAAAACATTTTAAAAATGAAGAAAACACAAACACAACAATAACAAACAAACACCCTAACAATTGCCTTAAATGCATGATATTAACATTATATCAACAGACATCAACAGATATGTGAGACTAAAGTATTACCCCTCCCTCCCCCTCCCTCCCCCTCCCGCCCCTCCCCCTCCCCCTCCTGACCGGCCCACCTGGAATATCACTTGGCCCACCTTTCATCTCATATCTGGAGCCGGGCCTGGTTTGATGTCCTACATTTAAATATGCGCATCTGCCCCATTTACACCTGAGAAGTGGTGATCTTCCTGAAATTTGATAAGATGATACACCAGCCAGTTTATCTCTTTTATTTCTTTTTATAACTCTATCCACTGTACGTCCGACTGAATGCACTGTATTCTTCCTTTTGATTCTAAACTGAACTCAAATAGCACTGAGAATTGGGTAAGAGAAAAACATAAACCACTCAAAATATGATACACCAGTGTTTTACCAGATGAGAAGTTTATCATCTTTTACTAATTTAATTCATTTTACTCTAATGCATTTTATAACTGTGTCATTTATCTCTTTTAAAACTGTTTTAATTTCCCTTGCTTTTACTTTGTGCTTAAATTTCTATGCAAAGCACTTTGAATTGCCATAGTGTATGAAATGTGCTATATAAATAAACGTGCCTTGCCTTAGATCAGGTCTCAATATTAAAAGGATAGTTCACTCAAAAATAAAAAGTGTTATTACTTACTCACCCCCAAGTTGTTCCAAACCTGTCTGAGTTTCTTACTTCTGTTGAACACAAAAGATGATATTTTAAAGTATGTTGGTAACCAGACAGTTGACGGTAGCCATTGACTTCCATAGTATTTTTTTGCCCTATGGAAGTCAGTGTTTACCGTCCGTCAACTGTTTGATCACCAACATTATTTAAAATATCATCTTTTGTGTTCAACAGAAGTAAGAAACTCATACAGGTTTGGAACAACTTGGGGTGAGTAAGTACATTTTTGGTGAAGTATCCCTTTAAATGAATATTAATATTCATGTTTGATCTTAAGAACATTTTGTGTCACCAGATGTCCAACTGAGTCCTGAAGCAAAACCAGTTGAGAATCATTACAACGCACTGTGAAATGCCTTTATGACGTCATTGCCCTTGAGCTGTTTTTATCCTATATTTTATATGCAACTGAATGGTCATTGAAACCCTATAGATCACGTGATCCCTCACTGCCTGATCTATTGCCCCAGTGTCACAGATAATCTTCAGTCACAGTGGCTCTCATCTGATTTGTGAATTAAAATGCCGCTGACAGCTGTCGAAATGGCTCTCTGATGAAATCATTAGATCCTGGATTAAACACAGACTATCATCTACTGCAATCTATGAGAAGACATGAAACGAGCTCAATAAAGACACTAGCTGCTTATAGATGAACTTTACACAGTTATTGAACTAAACTGAATCAACATAATGACACTATTGTCTTCTGTAGAGCTGCTTTACAGCAGAATTGAACTTGTTTCATAATAGTTTTACAGTTATTGAACTGAACTGAATCAACACTGAACTGAATAGATCTGAATAATGACGCTATTGTCTGTTTAGAGCTTTACAGCAGAATTTGAATTTGTCTCATATTTGATTTGTACATCATTGATGCCGTTTGTGGTGTAAAGCTGCTTTGAAACAATCTGTATTGTATAAAGCGTAGTAGAAATAAAGGTGAATTGACTTATATGACCCCAAAAAGAAAGAAAGAATCAAGGGTTACTCTTTATGTCCGTGTTACAGTGTAAATAGGCTACATTTAAGTACAGAGTAATAATAATTAACTATAGGGTTAGGTTTGTTTTAGGGTTAGTTATTTTAATTTATAGTTATTACATGATGTAACACATCTAACAAGGACGCTATAAAATAAAGTATTACTGAATAAAGAAATTATATTTTGGATAATTAATCCTATTTTAGGACCATTAAAAATTGTATGGCATTATGATGATTTAATAGATTCTCATTACTGTAATACAGAAAGTTCTACTGTATGACAAAGTTACTGCAATAACCGAGTGTAATAAAATTATTAAAATTAACAAATGTCTGTGATGTATAGATACTTTAAATATAGCCTAAGGCAAATTCATTTTCAAGTATTAAAGTATTCCTAATTGTCATGAGAAAAAAAATGTACTTGAGCTTAATTTTCTTTATACAATATCATGTCATTTTGCAGATGTTATATTTTTTTTCCCCCACATGCGAGTTTGCTCAAATTCACTCGTGGTGGTATTCAAATCAACTTTCTTATCAAGATCATCATCCTGTCCAGACGTCTTGAATAAAAATACACATTAATGATAACATAATCGATGCGAACATGTGGCGAACCGACCCTCGAGCGTTGATAAAAACCCGTCCTGATCTGCAACATGCGATGCAGTGAAACACGCGTGACGCCTTCAGACTGCAGATGCGCAAAACCCGCACGAGCAACACACGCAATGTCAAGCTCTCGCACACATCCACTCAATCAGAACATACGATCAGTCATCGGACAGATTCGCTGGTCTTCTTACCGCGGGCAGCAGAGGCTCCATTTGTGCGCCTTGATCCTTCACGTCCATCTTCTATACCTGTGGAACAGAGCTAGTGCGCGTGTGTGTAGTGCGTACTGCGTGTAGCGGCAGATGATGTGCTCTGCTCACATGTTTAGTGCAGTGCTGTTATCACGAGCTCACTCATAAGGGCGCATGTATACTGCTGTGTGACGCAGTTGTGGGCAGTAGGACTTTAACTCCACAGGGGAGGGGGCATTATGTTAAAGTGCCTCACTGCAGGGCCTCTTAACACACATTACTGACGTTTTGAACAAATAACTAGGGAAAGTGTGGGAGACCACAGGACTTAGTCACCTGGTGGAGTTTGGGTTCTTTGCCACTGTGGCCTCTGGCTAGGGGTCATTTAATATTCAACAATATTATTGATCTGACTGTCCTGAAGCTACTGTATGAGAACTGAACTGACATCATTTTTTGCAGAACTTCTTTAGATGAAATGAACTAATTGAATCATCTGAACTGAATCAACACTGAACTGACTTTAGCTGAACAACAGCCCAAATGCATCATTTTCCTGTTATCACTGTAAAGCTGCTTTGAAACGATCTGTATTGCATAAAGCACTGTATAATTAAAGGTGACTTGACTTAGTGGTCACGTTTGTCTGGAATGGGCAGTAACCAGGAGGTTTTTGTCTTAAAAGTCCAGTTATTTGAACACTTTGTTGGAATAGCCAGGCTAGTTCACCCAAAACTAACCGTTTTGTCATCTATCATTTGCTCTTTTTTCAACTGTGGAACACAAAAGATGATATTTTGTAAAAAATGCCTGTGTTTTTGTCCATTTGAAAGTTTTTGAATATTTTCCATGTTTCACAGAGGAAAGAAAGTAATACAGGTTTGGCAAATGATGACAGTTTTCAGTAGAATATTTGGTTTGCATCTTTTGTTGTTATTTTGGTGGGTGGCTAACCCTTGTTCTGAGAAATGTCTTGTGAGATTTACATGTGATATTCATGCAAAGGTCAACTTGGCCTATATGAAGGTCAACATTTAGTAGCCTATTTAATGGCAAAATCCCATAGATCCCATTTTCCTGTAATGGTGAAAATAATCTTTCTTGATAGGTTTGTCTGAAAGTGTCTCAGAGTAAACTAGCCCATAACTCTCCTATGCATGCATATATATAATAACAAGTTCTGTCATATTATTACATTTATGTGGCTAATGCACTTAATGCTTTCATCGTTACAGTGACTCATTCGGATTTTCTCAGAAACCGTCTTAAAGTGATGATCAGTGCGGTGGTTTTCCTGTATATTAAGAGCCAAAAAGGTCCAGCTACCCTTTTAAACCTGCCATCTGTACCAGGCCTCCACTCCGGGTGAATTTATTTAGCTAAGCTGATATTATAAGAATAAAAACTTCCTGGACCATGTTTAAGCTGCTTTTTACATTCAAGTTAAACTTTTATATTCTATTTTTACTCCATTCTTTTCAAAGCATGTGCTCAAATGCTGCACAGGCGTCACCACGTTTCTTCATCATTTGCCTTGTGCTATCTTTCTTTTAAATTAATCTAATGTAATACAATGTATATATATATATTCTATGGATTATCCCAATGCTTTTTGGGCTGCTTCTCACTTGTGCAATATTTTCCACATATTTTTCTAATATTGTTATATTTAATAATAATATATTGTATAGCCTATAAATGTATATAATTATATAGTAGCATAATGTTTAATCACATCACGCTAAAATATAATGATATGTAAAATAACAATGCAAGTGTCTTGTTTCATCTTTACGACGTTGTCGCCATCTGGTGTTCACAGTTGTGTGATACATGTTTAAGGGTTTACAGCGATTGAATTGGTTAGTAGTAAAATATACTGGCTTTCTCCTCGGACATCAGATTTTTGAAACAAATAATGAATATTACGTTAATCTTACAATTATATATTGGAACTCTAAAATAACTCATTTAAAAGGTTGCTTTATTTACTAGGCAGCCTTTCACTAAACCACAGGGAGCCAGCAAACTATCAAAAAGCATACAGGATATCTGAATTCAGAATAGGATAAAACAATACTGTGTTTCTGTTTTTGTAAGGCAGGGGAAAAGTAAGAGTATAGTATGAAATTGATATGCTATTCTGAATTCAGCCAAATGATTCATTAGGATCAGCCCACAACACTGCACGTTTTGCATTACTCCCTTGTCTCTGACAATAATCGAGCTGAATATTTGAATGAAGTAGCCTATATTAAATGAAATAAAGGAGATATCTAATACCCGAGTACAGCACATTTTGTCCGTCTCCCGTTTCTGGACCATTCAGTCCAGGTCTTGTCTAGGCAGTTGATGATTTATTCACATAAATAAATGTATACCGGGCCATTGAGGACCAGGATTAAGAGCCAATGGTGTGGTGTTTCATAACATGGTGGTGTTTTATATCAATGTTTCATAACATTGATAGATCTTAATCTAAATTGATATTGTAAAATGCTTTGAAATGTATGTCACAGAATAGTGTACAAAGTCTGCTTTTGGCAATAGTCGAGTGCTTATTCACATTCATAGATATGCATATGTATATGGACGTAAATGAGCCGAAATGGATTTGTATGATATAAGACTATTATTATCTGTTAATGTTGTCATGTCTTATATTTTATGCAACATATACTACAGTAGCCCCAAAAAGTATTTGGGGTGCAAGTCACAATTAAAAACATCTGAATATAAATTGCATTATATAAAATATCAAAATAACTCTATCAACATCAACTGAACTAACTTCAATTTCCTGGGCCTTTTTTGCAATGAATTTTACCTAAGTGGTGCCAAGGTTGATCATGGATGTCAACATTCATTTTTAGGGGCAGTTTATAGCTTAATGAGGGTGTGTTGCCCATTTAAATCAAATACTTCAAATGAATCAGTTAATTGAAAAAGTCTATACAGTGTCTATATTTACAACCCTAATTTAAAAAAAATACAAATCCATGAGAAATCCAAATTTCATGAGAACTGGTTAATTTTTGGCCCTGATATCCTTGAGAGTATAACCATTGGTGTAGTTGACCACTAACATCTGATCTAACAATCAGAAAGTGTCCAAATACCATCTTGACTTTGAATCTCTTATAGGCTATAATCTGAAATCATTTTTCGGGTATGCATGCCACTTGGTTTGATATTTTGTTAAATGCAGTGAAATTGATACATTAAGCATCTGATTTGTTTACCTTTGGGACTACTGTAATAGTAGGCTAGCCTTTCCCCATCTAAAATGACAGTCGAATTAAACAAGAAACCAATAGAAAACCAAAAAGGTTGTTCATGGGCGATTTGCTTATTTGTCGCATTGCATGACTACATTTTATTATGAAAATGCATCGCACAGGCAACAAAATTCACATTGTGACTGGCATTATCGTTATATATACTGCTCTAAGACAGGTAGAGGAAAATAGAACAGAAATATTTGGTTTTGAAATCAGCTTAGTTGGAATCCTGTGTACTTCACCCGGGTTTCACATTCTGTCATATTTATTGCAATTAAGCACACCACAATTACATTACCTTTACACATTAGCAGGCCTAACTCGCGTATTTTCTCATGAGAAAACACCCCATGAAATACAAATGAAAATATCTGGGTTAGTAATTGTATTACGTGAAGTGATAGTCTATGTTTGACTACAAAAAAAGGTAATGGGATTTACGCTGGTGCAGATAAAAACATCCGTTCTGAAAACTTTACAACAACATTCACAAAATGAAACTACGAACTATGATATTTACGAACAGACGACGCGACTCTAAAAAGCAACATCAATATAAGCTCACATAAAAAACGACATCTGAAAGACACGTGTCCGCCATATTTATTTCCTGTCAGATGAACTCTTTTTGGCGGGCTCTTCAACTGGTAACCAGCTACTTCCAATTCAGTCAGATCCATCGTTTCTTTCATAACCGGGAACCTACATAAGTTGTATTCTTATTTTTTCAAACATCAAAATATTTAATATATGTAGCTATTCGAAGGAATGAACAGTTCTAGGTACATTAAACATATAGGCTAAACCTAATCCGGTTTTCTCTATTGTAGCCTACATCAACGTTCAACGAGAAAAATCACAAATGGATAGATAAATACAGTTATGTACAGTTACTTTCATACTTACAATAGGTTTGACAGTTAGAACCTTAAAATGTCATTTGGAAACGAAAACATCTCAAGCTTTCGTGTCAAAGTTTTTTCCGTTAAAAACGCGACGCGAGTGATGACGTCATTGGAACGAGGCGACCGAGATCGGCCGGATATATGAATAAATAAATAAACCAATAAATAAGCACATAAATAGATTGCAAGTCACTTGTGAATCCTTATGAACACACGAGCCATGCATTATTTGTTCCGAGTTTCTAACTGTGGGGGTAAAAGCTGTAGTAGCCGATGTCCTTGGAGCAGTTTTTCTCGCATTCCCTCGGCGTCAACATTTCAGATTTTAATGGAGACGATGTCTCTGAAACCGGCGTGGCAGATGGCGAAATCCTCCTCCGCTTGGCTTGCTCAAAAATCCCAGAATCGCTCGAATCGATCGACTTAATTGAGGACGGGGTTTCTATCCAGCTGGATTCGGACAGGTCTTTGGGTTTGGACTCATCTGCCCCGCCTAGCGGTGACCTCTCGGGCGCGATGGCGTCTCCGTCGTCGAGGCCAGGGACCAGGTAACTGGATGAGCTCGTTCTGCTCCCTACGGAGTTGGACGGCCAGCACGACAGGACAGAGCTGGACTTGCTGCAATATTGCGGTGGTGTGCGGGTGCCCCACCCCGGTGGCTCGCCGTAATACCCCAGGGGTCTGTTGGAGCACCCGGCCCCGGGCAAGGGCAGCGCTTTAACTCCGG
Organism: Tiaroga cobitis; assembly: GCA_030578255.1. Lineage (NCBI taxonomy): Eukaryota > Metazoa > Chordata > Actinopteri > Cypriniformes > Leuciscidae > Tiaroga > Tiaroga cobitis. Next base: position 50,786,348 of record CM060599.1, read on the forward strand.
CAGCTGCGTACGACAGAAGGGTGGCCGCGTTACCGGCGAAATCAGCCGCCGCGGCAGCATCGTATGCCGAGGCGGCAAAGTCCAGTCGGTTGTTGGCAGGGGTGACAAACCATCGCTGCGGGGAGGCCACCGTGGTGTCCTCGGTTTGTTGCGGGGAGAGCAAGCTGTTACTAAGTGGGACGCTGCGGTCCGTGCCAGGAGCGCCTCCGACGCCAGGGTGAAAGCGGGACTTGGCATACGAGCTGACAAATTGGTCCTGCAGGAAAGAACCAGTCATGGCATATCTTGCGCCAGGCATGATCTGGGAGCGTGGAGAGTCACCCGGGGACGGCGTCAACCGATCGATGTCGCACCCTGTGTAGACACTGGAGAAAGATGATGGACAAACACGTTAATGTTGCATATGAGATGCGTAGCTAACCGTAAATAAAGCGTTGCGAATGTGCAAACGATGCTGCTCACATATCAATTTTCCATTCTGTGCGTAATTGCGCAAATTAACAAATAAGCACTGCTCACGGACGATCAAAATGCACGTTGCACTAATACACTTTAAAAAATGCTGGGTTGTTTCAACCCATGTTTGTGCCAAAATGGACAAAACCAACCGTTGGGTTTAAAGTTAATTTAAAATGGTTACCAAGGGTTACAAATTTAAACGAACCATTGGATTTGTCCATAATGATTATTTGTTTGGGTCAAATGTGGACAAAACCAACCGTTGGGTTTAAAGTTTCAATGCAAACAATTTAAACCAACGGTTGGATTTGTCCATATTTGACCCAAATATGGGTTGAAACAACCCAGCATTTTTTAGAGTGGTAGTATATAAATATTACAATTAGTAAAATAACTTAAATGTGTTTCTGTTTATATGCTGTGAATGGAAATTTGTCTTGAGATTAGCCAGGCCAAATAAGAAACACACACATTTGATTAATCGGCCAATGGAAATTCAGAGTCAATAAAACCTTTCTTTGTGATTTGACTGACACTTAAAAAGTACTCTTATCCACATGCACAGATTAAAATAAAACAATTGCACACACGACTCCTAATCTTGCTATAATATTCACATGCCACATATGAGCACTTGTTATTGTTCTGTGGTCTTTAAGTCTGAGAAATAGAAATGCGCACGCACAAATAAAGGATATGGTTTGGCGAAGCTCAGGCTAAAGCAAAAAATGTACTTCATGTGCATCTAAATTAATTTGTTTCAATCAATAATGTTTAATATTATTAACCCTGACGTAGAAAGTGTCAGACCATGCATTTAGATAAGAAAAAAAAAACCTTACGTGTCATAATTGTCACGGAATCCTTTTGCAAATGGATTGTGGTCGATTTTTAGCTGCGTGATCTGCAATCAACAACAACAAAAAATTACACACTTTGAAAATTTTCCCATAAATCAATCGAATTTTTAGAAATCCATTTTTTTATTTCTTACATCAGTATTTTGATACGCGGTCACCGCGATAAACTGCGTCTCCGGGAAAGTGAAGGTCTGCACGCGGCCGGGTTGGCTCGTGTCCTCGGTTCCGTCCTCGTTCACCTGCACCACATGCAGTCGAGGCTGGTATTTATGCAGCGACTGCAGAACCACCATCTGCAGGAATTCAAGCGAAAAAACGACAGTCAGAGAGCATCTCCTCACGCGTCTTTACGCACGCACGCGTGGTTCCAACATTGAACTAATTTAGCTAAATTCTACTGAATGTTTTATTAACTCATTTGTAAATTAACTGGTTTATTTATTTATTTTAAATACAATTTTGTTATGGCTGGGAAAAAATGGACATGGTTACAACAATGAACATAGCCTATATGTTAATGTATCATATTTCCATTATTTTTTCAGTAAAATAATCTTACCACAAAAGATAGTGTAATTTAATATTTTACAAAAATATTAACAAAACTCATATTTTTCTATCCAAAAGCTATCCAATATAATGCAATATTCTCTAAACACAGAAATGACAACATTCTTAATATTCCTAAAGCATTCTGAATGCATGATACTGTAGTAAAATTACAAATAATGAATTAAACAAATCTAACTATCAATAACTGACCTGTCCTGTGTTGTTAGTTGCTCCTTTATTGTTGGTTAGTTTGAGTTTTCCAAAGGATATCTCTTGACGCATCCAGTGCGCACCGGTGTTTGGCGAATCCGGGTGCATGTACACTCTGTTTCCTGTTCACAAATATCATGATTGGAATGTCAGTGCTGAGGTAGCACACCATCAACAACAAAAATATTAATTATTATTAATAATAATATATAAACTCCTCTACGTCTTATTCAAATCGACGGCAAAACAGTTAGCCTTTATAATCGGCTAATAATCATAAGAATAATAATGCAAACATTATTGCTTTATTATTAGAAATAAAACTAAATAAATTGGGGGGAGGAATATTTTGTTCACCTGTTACATTCGTGTCCGCTTTGCCGCACGGGACCCATTTTCCTCCTTGAAAGCGCCAGTGGTTCGGATCCGCAAGAATCACGTCCACAAAGATATTGTAATGCGCCGTTGGATCAAGACCAGATATATTGAAACTCAAAAACGGGAACATACGCCTGGGGGTATATCAAATTTCAAGTTTCAATGCATAATACCTAGCCAAACCAACGTTTGCTATCTTTAAATTATATATATATATATATATATATATATATATATATATATATATATATATATATATATATATATATGAACTTTGGATTAAAGAAAAAATCGAAAAGGATCAGTACAAAACAAATGTAAATATCTTTGAAAACCAAATCGAAAACCAAAAATGCTTTCGATTAATAAAGGCAACGGAAATAGCCTGAATATTAAATGGGTTTAAATGTTTGGAAAACAAATCCAAAGAATATGAAGATATATAAATAATACTTAGCAATAGGCTGAAAATAAATAGGTTGACCTAAATCAATGGATTTTTGTTTTTGGATAATGCAGACTAAAAGAAAATTAAAAAAAAAAGCTTAAAGATTTTTGCGGAACGAAAAAAAAATTGCTGTGCTCCATGTAATTTTCCCACGACTCATTACCTTAATTTGTTCTATAGATATTTTCGAAAACGAAAACCTCAATGTGTGTATAATATAGTGTCTAATTCCAAAACACCTACCGTCCCTGCTTGGTAATAATCATCTCCGTTTGATGCCTGTGAAATTTAAGCCACAGGGCCCTGTTGCAGAGGTAGACCTGCGCTTTACCGGGCACAAGCCCGGCCTGAGCGGAGGAAAACTGGTAGAAAGCCGTGCCTTGGTACGCGTGTCCATACTGTTGCGCGTACGGGTAGCCCGCGGTCGGGTAGCCTTGCGGAGAAGAGTTGCTCAAGAGACTGTTGTAGGCTCCGTTCGTGATGACCGGGTGGTGCGCCATGTAGCGGCTCGGGCTGCCGATGGAAAACGCTGGGTGCGTCGGTCCATGCTGACTCGGGTAGGGAAACATGCTGGTGGGACTCGGCTGAACTTGACTGGACTGAGACAGGAGATACCTTTCTCCTGCAGATCCATCGAAAGTGTGACGACTGTCGGCGACTCCGTCAAGATCAGGAGAGAGTTTGCCTCGCTGGACGTCCCCCGATGAGTCCTTCGAGTCGGAGAAATTGTCTGCCTCTGACTGATTCGTCATCCCAGCGGAGTTTTTTTTCAGAGGTGAACTTCTCTCCAGGTTGTCGCCGACAGATATAATAGGGTAGTCCTGCAAGGCGAGCTCAGATGCGTGTGAGTTTGGGTAGCCACTGCCCACAATCATACATTTCTTGGAGCGCGCGAGAGCTGGCGAGATGCAACGCTCGAGCTGCATCGCTCGATGACAAATAGCAATTAACGCGAGCGCGAGAGAAAACTAACGCCTTCCTGCGGCTCGAGCTACTTTGTGCAAGACAGCAAATTAGCCAATTGACACTAGCCTGCAATCAGGAAAGGCTTTGCTTTTCAGTCCTCGGTCTGCATCCTTAATGAATCAACTTTTGCTATTGGTTAACACGTGACGGTAATTTAATTAGACAGAACTTAATTAGTGTAATCAAGGAGGCTTACACGCCACAGTGTATTCACTTCTGCTGGTCATCCATGTTTGTATACTGTATCTGAATATTGAGGCTCGTGTGAATCTTCAGTAGCCCACTAAGTAGTGCAAATAAACCCCGCCATTGTCTTCCATTCGAGGTCATTGTGTGCTGAATATATTTCTATGCGGCAGAAGTCACTCGGTTTACCACGAAAACTTCATTATTTATTCTTTAACACGCCTCGCGCCCTACCTAAAATGTTTGCGTTATAGCGTGAAATATTGGCTTCTCTTGAAGATCTGTTTACTGGTCCCAAGGCAAATAAATATTTGATATGGATGGACTACTCCAAGTTATGCATTCAACGCTTCAAAACATGCCCGAAACAATCAAATCAGGCATGAGTCAATCCAACCAACCACATTTTGCAAACAAAAACTGCACAGTGTTTGTCGAAATGTGCTTTTATAATATATCTTGGACGGATTTGTCATTTTAATAATACATAAATAAAATAGGCTAGGTCTAATTCGCATCTTATAAATAACTAGGCATGAATAAAATGCATGCAGATTAAATCTGGATAATATTATATTTATTCAATGCATTATAATGCAATGCACGTAAAGAAGTCTTTATTTGAGGGGGGAATAATGCATTGCATATAGTAGCCTAATATGGAAACTTATTTTGCGATTGTTTATTGTATTTTAGTCATTGTGCGCTTTTCAAACACAAGACGGCTACTCTCGTGTATTTGTTTTTTCTCACAAATCAAATAGCTTACAGTTAGTTTTCGAAGTTTTAATCACCCCTCACTCGTGCCTGTTCTAGAGTAGCATGTCAGCATCCCAGCGGTCATCTGATAAGAGTCACATCGACCTCCATCACCAGCCTGAAATAGGCTCTTCTTATCAGTTCATCTCACCTGTCTCACTGGCACAACTGCCTCTCCACACGACCGATTAGAAAACACCGCTGAAGTCATTGATGAGTGTCTGAGACACTCTCTCATGTTCTGGCCCTTTAAATAAGGGGAAAGCGCACTTAACATTGCGGTATCAGGTTCAAAACGTTATTAGAACGGATTATAAATGATATATATACAAAAAAAATATTAATTAAAAATAATTAGTGGTTCTCAACTAAGTTTGATTAAAACAAATCAAAATTAATTAATATAGGCTACCTTGAACTGCAGGAGCCCAACAATCTGACGAAGACTGAATAAGAAAACTGACTATTTTGTGAATGCATAACACAATAAGTGTGATTTAACAGCATAACACATAGAATCAAACACTGGGCCAAATATTGTTTTAGTATTAGCCGTATTACCAAGTGACAGATAAATTTGCGCCAAAATACCAGTTGATTGGGTGACATAAACAACAAAAGAAAAGGGAAATATTTTCTCCTCTCTTTGAAAGGCCGATAAGACTATTCATTTTGCCATCCTAACTAGCACTTTATTTTGCAATTGTGCTCCCCATGTACATACTATGTAGTACTTATTATAGTAATAATAATAAATTATAGTACTTATTATATAATAACTTGGTAATTACTAAATCTGAACCTACCCTTAAACCCCCATGAAGTTACCTTATATTAACCAGTACTTTCTTAGGTAAGTACACGTACTGTTAAATAAAGTGCAACCCACAATTCTATGCTTAGTTATTGTTTGCATTAAGCATGTTTTTTCCCTGCTGTTGCAACCCACTACCTCTGTTTGGGGTCTAGAAATATTAAATGATTAAGTATTAAATATGATGAAGTGTGGGTGTGTGTGTGGATATATATAGATATATAGTTTTTTCTCCAGCATATCTGCATATACATACATAAAACGTGATTTATAAAGAGAGTGTGTATTTTAGATATTGCGATCTTCTTAGCTTGCACATGATATTTAGCCACACAGTTGAGACCTCAGCACATCTCATAATGTCCCAACTGATTCGCAAGCCAAAGAAAACGTGTGTTTAAGGGTGTAAGCAGCTCCTGTGTTCTGGAAAGGGATACAGGCAGAGGTGAGTTGTTGTGAGTCCTAATGAAGAGGCTTCCATCTCTGAGGCTAACAAGAAGGGTCATTATAACAGGGCAATGGGGTCCAGTAATCTATTCTCCTGAAACATGCATGCACGGGCTTGCCTGAAGCCTACCAGCAGGGCGAGCGGCCATCTTCTCATCCTCATTACCGGATTATTTGCCTTTCCTCCCTTTCTCCTCTCTTTAATAGGCTGCCGACAGGCTTTGCTCCGAGGCCTTATTGTTGAATTAACCGTGCATGCGCCAACCCGAAGAGTTTGTTTTTCTCCCCCTACTTGTTTTTTTTGCTCTCCTTTTGTTGTGTATTAGCCCCCTGTACTTTGCACTTATTAGCGCAGTCAGTGGCCACAATCGCCGAGGGGCCGCCGTGATTAGGAACGGTAAGACCAGCCGCTCCCTCGGGGAGTCATTGTGTTTGATGGAGAGCTTTTCCATCATCAGGTGGGTACAAACACACTGCGCTGACCCACGCCAGCAGCTGCTGTGTTTGCGTCACGTCTCTAACTAACTTCACTAAATGCTTTCCCATTATAAGGAATTTTACACTGAACTGACTTTAGCTGAATAATGACACTTTACAGCAGAAGTTTGCATCATTGATTACTGTTTGAAACAATCTGTATTGTATAGAGCACTATATAAATGAAGGTGATGATATTGAAAGAACCTCTAATAAAGCCTCACCTGCATGTGAAAACAGATTGTATAGATGACATCAACCTGGAGGTCAGATCGCAGATTCTTCATTAGTCGTGCAATGCCATTGCCAACAACAGCCTAGATGAACAAGCCAAGCATAAGATTGAAACCCAATCAAGACAAGGCCAAGGACGGAACATTATTACCCGGAAAAATCACATTTTAAAGTTCTCGCAGATTCTCCACTATGGCATTCATTAGTAATGCAAAGCCTAGATGTGCAAGCCAAACATCAGATTGAAAGACAATGCATCTGATGCAACCCAAGGACGAAATATTATTACCTGAAAATCACATATGAAAGGTTGGTTAAGGACCACACAAATCAAGAAGTCCTGTCGTTAAAGAACACCTGCGAAAACAGCTTGTATAAATGACATCAATCTGGAGGTCGGACCGTTGATTCTTCATTAGTCGTGCAAAGCTAACAACTGCCCTAGATGAAGAAGCCAAACAGCAGATTGAAACACAATGCATCCGATGTGACCTATGAACGAAATATTATTAGGCTACCTAAAACTCATTCCTGTAGCTGAAACGGTAGAGCAGCACCAAGGTCATGGGTTTGATTCCCAGGGCATGCATGAACTGATAAACTCCACACCTTAAATGCAAGTCGGTTTTCTTAAAGGTAACACTTTATTTTACAGTGTCCGTGTTACATATGTTTCATGTACATACCATAACAGTAAATTAGTTGCATGCAACTAACCCTCAACCAAATCCTAATCCCTAACCCTATAGTATGTACATGTAGTTGCTTAAAATTACTCAGTACTTACATATATAATTACACTGTAACAATGACACCTCAAAATAAAGTGTAACCAAAAATTGCATATTTAAGTTTTCAATGCATTCAATGCATCTGATGCAACCCAAGGACGAAATATTATTACCTGAAAATCACAAATGAAAGGTTGGTTAAGGACCACACAAATCAGGAAGTCCTGTCGCCAAGGAACACCTGCGAAAACAGCTTGTATAAATGACATCAATCTGGAGGTCGGACCGCTGATTCTTCATTAGTCGTGCAAAGCTAACAACTGCCCTAGATGAAGAAGCCAAACAGCAGATTGAAACACAATGCATCTGACGTGACCTAAATCAAATCAATGCCATGGATGAAATATTATTACCTAACAATTAATTAGACAAATTAAGGCTGAAACTTGAAACGGGTCATGGGTTTGATTCCCATGGCATGCATAAACTGTACACCTTAAATGCAAGTTGATTTGTATTAAAGTGTCTCAAATATATAAATGTTGAAAAATTTGCACATTTAAGTTTTCAGAGGTTGGTTAAGGACCGCACACATCAAGAAGTCCTGTCGCTAAGGAACGTGTTTGCCAGCCAGGTCTAATCTAATCACTGTCAATGACAGATCGAGGCAGCTTCTGTAAGTGAGCACTAGTCTGGGGACTTTACCTAATGCCCGGCACTGTCACATCAATGATGTGGTCACCGCACAGCAAATGACAACGAAATTATTGCCAGCCTGGATACGGGGACAAGGGAAGGCCGCCCCAGTCAGAAGAGATTGCTTTCTTTGGTGCACATAAGAGGAAGGCGGCGAGCTGATGGACAACAGAGTAAACACGGCGAGAGGCCGAGGTTATTTGCGATTCATGACAGGTAGTGGCTTACATTACAGTGTCACTAAAAATTTCATGGGAATGCATTTAAGATGGCCCTTGAGTTATTTATAAGTTGTTTGCCAGATGCCAGATGAAATTCATACGAAGAAGTCAAGCCGAAATATGACGTCTTTCTTTGTCGAATTGGGAGAGTATTCAGAGAGGGCTCGTTCTAATCAACGCCTCGGCTCTCTAATGGGCGCGGGCTGTATTGTTTGATGCTGACATAACCACTGACCGCCCCGGTCCCCCGCGGTCGCAGCTGAGGCCTGTCACAAAGCATCAGGCAGCTCTTTGGAAGAGAAAGACGGCTGGTGTGCTGGCGTGGGTTGTGGACAGTTGTGGCTTTTAAACCCTTATTAGCCTCTGTGCAGACGACTCCGGGCCCATGTCGTCCCCTGAGATGCACTCCCACACCTCTCATTATTGATGTCCTTTTAGGTCTCTCCTGCTCAGGTGTCACCGATGTTCTCCTTGTCAGCCTAGTAAAGGAGCCAGATCTACCTGCATATACGCGCTGACCCTCTAAATACACTTTCTCTCGTGAAATGATGCCTGACATTTCAGGTGCCCAAATCGGCCAATTATCCGTGCCCTCGTTTCATGGTTGACTCAAGTCAGTCTACGATATTATTATTATTCTATTATTTATGAGTTTTGCCACGCATTAAGTTGCTTAAGTTTTTAAGAGGTGTTAATTGAAGATATGCACCTAATAAAAGTAAATCAATGAAAGTTATTTTATACAAAGGTGCATTGGAGAGAGTAAATTAGAGCAATTTATTGGCTTTATTTTCCACACCTGACACCACAAAAGCAAGGCTAATGAGGACGGTGGCCTTTCAGGTAGGAAAGGGTCTGTTTGGTTCACTTTGCGACAGTATTGCTTTGCTGAACTTGAACCTGGTCTAATTATGGTGTCCGTATAATCAGCAATAACAGACCAATGGACTCCAAATTAATTAGCATTTTAATTAAGAATTCTGATAAAATATGCCTATAAAGAAATATCTGTTACTTCCAGCATTGACTTGTTCTACTTTTAGCTTCCCCTCTGGCCCTAGAGATGATCCACTATAAAGAAGAAAAAAACAATGATTTCTCTGACTTTTCCCAGCTGCAAACTTCTCAGGTAATGACATTTTTACATTAATAATCTTCTGCATGCATTAACTCTATTTTAATAGTGAATAGATTCGAAAGGCTCTGTTCGAAAACCTAGTGAGCACCGAAATAGGCAGCATTTTAAGGCATCATGCTTCCAACAACATGCCGTTAAATCTTTTGTTTAATCTGTATTTTTAGTCTTGTTTTACTCTTTTGGTTGTTTAAACATCGCTAAAACAAGAACAATGTACTTTGTATAAAATTGCTAAATATTTTGACTTGTTCTCTTAAATATCTTTTTTATATTTCATACTCCATTAGCAGTTTTTTTCTCTTGTTTTAAACATAAACCTCACTTAAATGTTGTCATTTTCTTACTTAAAAACAAGGCAATAATATCACACAAAAAAAATACTGATTAAAAGATTTTTAAAACCAAACAGCAGATTGGTTTCTATCAGGTTTGTCCTCTCTCTTCTAGAGAATTATAAAAACAAAACAATAAAAAAAAAAAAAAAATTAAAAGCACTGTACTCTATACTAGGATATATAATATGCTATATATTTATATAGTGCCTTTTTCAACTTTTGTGTTATGTATTTTACACTGTATCTGTAGAGAGATTAACAATGCATTTGGCATTTGGACATTTCCTTTAAAGTCGTGACAGTCTTTTTTTCTTCCCTATTGTGAAGTATATCAGAGTATCTGAGTAAAATGGCTTCTCAAACAAGAACAAATGTAGGGCGGGGCTTGATTTTATGTGGGGAATTAATTGGACGGTTGTGGTTTGCTATTGGTGGATCTCATGTGAGTGACAGGTTGCCCCGCCCTCATCATCAGAGAAAAGAAGAGACTTTGCTGAAAGAGGGAGGGGAAGTTATTTTGATTAAAGATTACGAGAAACACATGATTTTGACAAAAAAAAATGATGTGCGCGGATAAATCATTTATAATAAATACTGCAATATTTATATTCCATATCAATATTTCTGCATTTAACCATCTTTTCACAGAATTTTCTTAAGAGTGTACTGTTTATTCGATTATTACTTCATTGGCTTAGCATCATGTCAATGCCAATCTACTGAAATAAACTGCTATTGGAGTCATGTGCTTCATGTGAGGAGTTGCAACATCTCAGAACAGAGTTCACATTGTAAAATTTCATGAATGTTCATTTGATTCGCCAGTTTAGCATGATGACACTGTTGTATGAAACTCAAACGTGACTGCTGTTGGCCAGATCAGCGGTTTGATGTCACTGTTCAGGCGATGCGAAGCTAAATCACTGATGTGTAATACAGGGCTAAACGAAGGTGAAGCTATAATATCACACACTGAAGAAAAGGCCTAATGTCCCAACTAAAACCGACTTTTATCACCTGCAACTGACCTGTTATCAGCCGCTCAGTGTGTCGCTAGTCCCTTGAAATATTTATTAGGCCGTATGACCCAGGAAGTGCAACGGGGGTTTGTGAGCATTTTGTTGTTGATGCTGCCGAGCGCTGTCAGACGTCTACAAGTGAAGAACATCAGCCACTGTCCTCTGCAAGCCCCAAGTCATGAAAGATTCAGAGCAAGGATACTTTTTAAGCCATTTCTGATGAAAAGCTCGGAAAAATGAAACTGACTTATGCCAAATGAATATCACTGAGACGCTGTGATTGTGGCCTCTGATGTTTGCGGGTCGAAATTATTTATAAAACATCAATTTTAGCTTAAGACTAGCGATGGCTCGAAGCGGGTGCATTTTTCATCAGCCTCCTTAGAGGATTTCAACATATTTGCCCAGACCCTAAACGATAGAAAAACTTTTCTAGCCTCTGTGTTGTGCTGATTTTTCCCAGTAAGAAACAGATCCCTATATATATATAGTTTTAGCTGTCCTGGGCAGTGCAGGTTTTGATTTTCGGTTGTCAGAACTGCACATAATATAAAAAAACGTGTGGCTAAACATGTTAACGAAACTTAACAATAAATGGCTGGCAAAGATTATGCATTCGCACAATTCCAGTTCAGTATACATTATGCATACAATAGCATTGTCGCATCACAAAAAGACACACTGAAATTGCAAAGCACCAGGATGAAAGAATCTAAGACACTTGGGCTAGAAACGTAAGTTCGCAAATGTAGACGCAAATGGTTAGCCAAAGTATTACAAGCATGCAGTCTTTGTTGTGCAAGCTTAATGTGCATTCTTGCGTTACTGTGGTTTGCACCAAGCTTCAGTGCTCAAATGCATGATGCATAATCCTTTAAATGCCTGTGTTATTATTTAAGCATGCTATATAAACATATTGACAGATTAACAAAGATTAAAATTCAAACTGTTGCTCTGAAAGACAAAATTGACAGTACAAGAAGACAACTTGGGCTATTGGCAATGGTGAGAATGCAACGTGTACTTCAATTGGTCTGACATATTTCAGAAATGCAACAATGCACAAAATCAAGAGTGTGTATCAACTTCAAATAGTTGCTTAAAACATGTTTGATGGAAAGAAAACAATGGAATAATAAAACATTATAGTGTAAATTCAATAGTGAAAATTCAAATATGGTGCATGCATTAATCATATAGAGCAATCATGGCTCGGTGTGCAATATTCAAATGCAACGACACCTCTCTGAAGCAAACAAATAGTCATGATCCGTGCACCTGTCAAAACTAATCTCGAGCAGTTTTCACAATAGCAATCATGGGATTAGTATAGTAAATTCGAAGTTCTCTGCAATGCACATAATCAAGACTGTGTAACGAGTTCAAATACCTACATAAAGCATGTTTTGATTCAAACAAACCAAAGTTAAAATTCAAAAACGGTCCGTGCATCAATCAAATATATATTTAACATACATATATGAGTAAACGTCTGGATGTGCAATATTTAAATGCAACGACACCTCTCTGAAACAAACAAACAGTCTCGATCTGTGCACCTGTCAAAACCCATATTGAGCAATTTTCACAATAGCAATCATGGCATTAGTGTAGTACATTCGAAATCCTCTATAACACCAGAAGAAAAGCCGTGTCCTTGCGCTCGGTCTATAAAAATGAACCCTTAGCCAATTTCTGTGAGCTGGGTAGTACGCCTGCCTCCTCCTCCCCGTGGCAAAGTGAAATGGAATTGCCTCTCACATTCAAAGACAGCTCAGTGGAGGTGATAATAGAGCTACTCCCTGCTGTCTACAGCCAGGAAATAGGAAAGTGGCATATGGGGCCAGGAACCAAACAGAACAGGAGATACAGGCTGGCAAGGAGGAGGGAGGGGGGCAGAAGGAAAGGTTAATGATCATTCCAGAATTCTAGTGGGAGAAAGTCTTCTTGAAGTTGAGAGAGTGGGGGAAGGGGAAGGAAGAATCGAGTGCTTCTTTCAGAGACTTACCTTCAAACAAACACTTGTCAAATTGGATGCCACTTCCGTTCCGGCCACCGAACGCCATACGAGGACGGCGTGAGGATTATTTTGCAGCCAAAAGTATATGATTGCTTTGGTGATGCATTTTGTCCACATTATGCACAAAGACAAATAGCTTCAGTAAGTTGAAGAAGCATGCAATTATTGCTCTCAACTAGTGGCACCAAGCGGAATTGCAGTCTGTTTAGGTTTATTTGAGCAATCTGACATTATTACAGTAGGTTTGGCTATACTACATGCACATATGGAGCAAATGCACACATGCATGTTTACGTACATTTACATATGCATTTGCAAGAATGCATTGCATTCAGGGTAAATACTTGATCATTTCATGCATTTCCTGCTAATCGAACCCATGAGCTTGGCATCCTGTGTAACCTTGTAACTAGATCAGATACTGAAGACTGCATTGCAACAAGTTCAAATACAAACAAACACTTGTCAAATTGGATGCAACTTCCGCTCTGGAGATCAAACGCCACATGAGGAGTCGTGATGATTATTTTGCAGCCTAAAGTATATAATTGCTCCTATGATGCATTTTGTCCACATTATTCAATTATTTTAGCAAGCATGCAATTATTGTGCCACTAGTGGCACCAAGCGGAATTATAGTATCTTTGGGTTTATTTGAGCAATCTGACATTAGCCAAATATTGCAAAATGGCTTGAAAATTTGAACAAAAAAAACAACAGTTATTCGGTTTGGTGCTGCAAGTGGCATTACAATTGCAGATGAGGTATCTTTAAGCATGATTTAAGAACCACAAAACTTACCTTGATCAAACTGCATTGCTTCCAGAAGGATTTTGTCACTGTCCGAAAGCATTGTGCTCATTTGTGCATTCATATTTCCATTTAGGTAACAGTGCCCAGCTCTGCCTGTAAACACACAACAACACTCTGGACTCATGCCACCCTGCGAATGAGAAGACACCGTCTGAGACAACTGGTATAAAGCGGGCAGACAAGGTCTGAGGTATCACAGGGGTGCGAAAAGAAAGCCCAAAACAATAGACAGTGATTAAAGTGGCACCTAAAATGCACGAGTGCAAACGTGCAAGAGCGAGTTGAGACTGCAGAGGAAGGCAAGAGAGCATTAGCAGACTGAGATGTCGCTTGCAGTTCCTCACCCTGTTACCACACCTTGGCCGAGGCGGTTTGTAGCCTCTCAGCACTTCAGAGCGGATCGCAGGCCTTTAAGTATCAATTAAACTAGCAGTGGGATTAGCCACCTCATCATCAGGCAATTTGCACTGCGTTGCTCCTCTGCTGTGCCTTTGTTCGCATTCATTTGAGGCTTTTTTTAATCTCTCTTCGATGACAAAGGTATTTGAAGAAGCAAATGACAACTGTTGAAGGGCACAGTTGAACTGTTGAGGTGCTTGAACAGATTAGAGTTCGCTCTGTTCCTGTTCTTAAGCTCGTATATGCACGAGCACACGCATACTGACGTGCTAACACGCTAGACATGCTAAAACGCAGATAATCGATGGTGCACAAGCACATACAAGCCCAAAAACCATGTGAGGCGAGCACATATATGCACATAAAAGCACATGCATGTGTGCGTGCATTTCCATTGATGCATTTGCAAGACACTTTTACAGTATCTAAAGCGACTTGCATTGCATTCAAGCTATATGCTTTTTCAAGCTATATGCTTTACCAGTTCATGCATCCCTGTGAATCAAACCCGTGACCTCACCATGCAATGCCACAACTTGTTTTTACAATGTAGTTTATGGTTATGTAAGAAAGAAAAGAAAAGAAGTAAATGTAGATATCACTACAGGTTACATTGTTAACTTTAACAAAACATCCCCCCAAAAAATCCAGTGTGTGCTTGGGCAAGGGTGGAATCTGACTCCGGTTCGGACCAAGCCATCGAACCAAGTGTGAAAACAGCCCCAAAGACTTGCATTTCAGCATGAGGCCGCCTGCAGGAGCAGACACAGGTTCAGGCGACATACGTGTCATAGAGACAACATTCATCTTACAGGAGCCGAATCTCACAACGAGTTATCACCAGAACGCAGAGGTGACATGACAGGGCCTTCAGAGGCGGATCGATCGATAACCTCCAGAGCTCGTACACTCACCGGGCTCAGCGATGCTGAATGTTGCTCTGAGACGCTCCAATCCCGAGATTCAAACAGAGAACTTAAATTACAATTATCAACCGCATGTTAATCTGATTTATGCCAGTCTTTTTATTTCTCTCCAAAAGTCAGCCTGTATATCCGTATGAATGGCAAATTAGTTATGAAGAAATACAAAAAGGACACCATATAATCTTCATTCCTCATAACATTTATGCACATTTTATGTTGTTGGTAATACTTGACTTTTAAAGAAGCATGTGACAAATGTTTCTGCAACATTTTGAAAATATGTATTTTTCATTTTTAAAAATATCAGTGAAAAATGATATGATCAGGAAGTCATAGAAACTTAGATTCTTACATTAACTCATCAGAATAATTTAAGCAATTGTAACTTTTTTATTTAAAAAGTTATATGAGATTCAACTCGATATTTTGAATCAATGTAATACAATTTCAGTTCAAATGACTTGTACAGCCAAGTTTATTTTTAATTATACTCATTATACGTATACTTTTTGTGACATTTTTACTGATTTGGAAAAATGTTGTCATATAAGAAATGTCATATTAATGACATAACATTTTCATCCTATCTAATTTTGATTGATCTTGACTTTTTTTTTAACCCAACCCGATCTCATCTGTTAACCATATTGTAATTCAACCACATTTTAGAGTAAGTAGACTAAACCCAATTCCAATCCCAAGCATTTTCATTTTGAATGGGGAACATGTGTGTGTCAACAGGAGACTTTCAAACTTTAATCTTAGATTGTTTAGAAATGATCCAGTATACAAAGTATCATATCTAACACTGACATAATCTACAAAATCAAGTTTGAATCAAGCAATTTTGGCTGAATTTTTTTGAGAAATATCAATTCAGTGCTTCAACGCAAAAGTAAATGAATGATTAAAAACTTCTCTTGCATTACTGCTACTAAACAAGTCTCATGTCATTGGCTTTAGGTTTAGCATCTTTTTGGCTCCTCTATCAATATTGTCAGGCCTACCATGATGAAATCCAAGCCGTTGCTGAAATATTCAGCACTGAGGTTTTTATTTGTCCCTGCAGAGAGACAGTGTATGATTTAGTAATGCAGATGGAAGAGGCTGCCAGCACACATCTCTCCCTCTCTCTCTCTCTCTCTCTCTCTCTCTCTCTCTGCCATCATTGCTGAGGAGCTGAGATTTCTGGATGGCACTAACATAAGCCGTGTTTGATAGCTGTCCAGCGTCTGTGTGCCGTTCAGATATCTGCAATCATGCGAACCTAAAAATATAAAGCAGGCACAAACATTTTAAGATCAACTCTATTGCGTTTATTTTTGCTTGTATATGTTTTATGTCAGTTGCACTTGAATGCCACTATGCATGCTACATTATTAAGTTAAAGTGTGGAATAGTTATATACTATATACTGTATTTAACATTAATGCATTTGGCAGATGCTTTTATCCAAAGTGACTTGGATCATAAACTTCATTCAAGTGCATTAATGAATACATGAATGTTCGCCAAGAAAAAATGCAAGCACACGGTCCTGTTGTATATCAGGCATCAGATGGAGCTTCCTCTAAATGTCTGTGCCATTAAATCAGATGTTATCATTATAAGTTGTTATAGTAAATGTGACTTTAACACACCCGCTCAGATACTCTTCAAACTGTTGCTCTCCCACGACAGTAGTTGTAGAAGAACTGAAAGAGATAACTGAGCGCACTTGCATTGCAGTCTGACACATTATGCACACGATGCATGGAATTGACAATGCATTCAAAGTCATGCAAAATTCATAATTAAAGAATTTGCTCCCTTTCAGTTAATGAGTGTAAATATGAATTAAGCTGGCCACAACACACAGGAATTTGAACCGGATATTAGAATTTTTAATTCCTTGCTTTCAAATTCAAAATGCAATTCTGCATTCAGTTACCAAAAGCACGTTTTCAAGATCTCAACTTGTAAAGAGCGTTCAGGTCCTTAGAGCTCGTGATTACAACATGCTATCTGGGGATTTTCGGAGAGCTCCTACTTGTACCACATGATGACTGACTGACTGACTGCTGCAGTTTCATTTAGGTGTTGATAATGTTGCCATAGAAATGTCTAATTCCCAGTCCGAGGACTTAAACAGCTACGAGTAGAACATCATGTGTTTTTATGTAATTATGACAAAGCATGAATGCAGCATTTATGCTGAACATCACATTAACAAAAAACAGGTCTCATCGCACCCGCTTGTCGGAGAAAGTGTTCATGGCAGCACGAACTGACGGCGATATCTATTGACTTTTAATGGGGACTACAGCCTGTTCTCACGTAAATGCGTCTCTATAGTACGCATTGTGTTTTATCGTGCAATTTATACGCGAAAATTAGTTTTTACGTGCATATGATACGCAGTTTTCGCGTGCATCTGATACGCAGTTCACTTGCGTGTATACACACGCACCCCACACCACTAATTCTACCCAAACGTATAATACACACGCACCCCCACACCACTACTAAACCTACCCAAACCACCCCATGCGTATCCTATGCACGTAAAAACTAATTTTTGTGTATAAATTGCACGATAAACACTGCGTGCTATAGAGACGCATTTAGTGTGATCGGGTTGGGACCTATTATGCACCTTTTTACAAGTGTTAATATAAGATAAGTCTCATGTGTCCCCAGAATGTGTCTGTGAAGGTTTAGCTCAGAATACCTCACAGATCATTAATTATACCATGTTGTAAATGCCCATTTTTGAATGGAAGGAAGAAGAAGCTGTTTTCATGCATGTATCTTTAAATGCAAATGAGCTGCTGCTCCGCCTCCTATCCAGGAGAGGGCGGAGCCTTTACAGCTCCAGCCTCTGATACTCTGCCAAAAACTAAAACATCTGTTTGGTTTTGATTATAATCTCTATCACTGCCCCGCTTATGTGACTTTCCAGTTCTTCATCATCATGAAAGTTTATTATCTGCATGCATTTTAAAGCCATATTTTTAGCCATATCAGTCTAAACTTCTGATATGTGGTTTTCTGAGCGCACACACCCGAAGCACGCGCACAGAAAGCTGGATGTCAGATGGCGCGTCCCGTGAGTATTAAACTAAGTTCTCTTTCACATTGTATTGCGCTTAAACTGTCAAATACACACAAAGTTCACATAAACACAGTCAGTTATGTTTGTGAACGTAAACATCAGGCAAAGAAAACGCATGTGTGTTATTAGATCTCTGTATTAAAGTGAAAGCAGTGTAATATACAGTCACTGTTATTTATGCTGTTAATATGAATCAAACAACAAAAGAAAAACAGAAAGTCACTCACTGCATTTGATTGATAACTTCTTTAATAAGAATACATGTCTTACTTGAATGCTGCTGTTAAATGCTCTGGCGAGGAGATAAACATGGCGGACTGTAAACCGCTCACTGAGGGGCGGGGTCTATGCTCATAGGGCGGAGTCTGTCAGGAGTTGTGGGTGGAGCCTGTGCAATGTGACGTCACACTGCATAGAAATTGCAAACAACTTATTCTGAGACACTTCTTATGATTTATGGGGATTAAAATATGGTGGATTTTGTACCATTATAGGGTTGTTGTGTACACAGACTGCCGACACACATTTATGCTCAAACAACATGTAAAAGTGAATGTTGCAAAATAGGTCCCCTTTAAGTTAATTAGCTTACCTGGCTAGTCATTTTTATTGTTGTCCTTTTTTATGTAATTTTAATATCCCAATGTTAGTGAGAAGAGGAAAAATAAAAAACTTTTAGATATCCTCATATGCGATGGACATCGGTTATGCTCATCTTCAGTAGCTCCTTTTAAGGCATCTTGAGTAAAACGGATCTATATTTAACGAAGCACATACAAAAGACCTGGACTGGAAGTGATGCGAACTGTTTTACAGAATATGGAAGTTTGTTACGCATAAACCGTATTATTTCAGGATACTCAATTCAATAGTGAATGGTGTACAACCTTGTTAGAGTATATACTTTGAGTGCACTTAAAATTTAAAGGCTTATTTTATTTCAGCAGGAACCAATGAGGTTCATTCTCGTGTTACGCAGCACGCTTGAGCTTCAGCAAGAACCAATGAGGTTCATTCTCGTGTTACGCAGCACGTTTGAGCTTCAGCAAGAACCAATGAGGTTCATTCTCGTGTTACGCAGCACGCTTGAGCTTCAGCAAGAACCAATGAGGTTCATTCTCATGTTACGCAGCTCGTTTGAGCTTCAGCAAGAACCAATGAGGTTCATTCTCGTGTTACGCAGCACGTTTGAGCTTCAGCAAGAACCAATGAGGTTCATTCTCGTGTTACGCAGCACGTTTGAGCTTCAGCAAGAGCCAATGAGGTTCATTCTCGTGTTACGCAGCACGTTTGAGCTTCAGCAAGAATCAATGAGGTTCATTCTCGTGTTACGCAGCACGCTTGAGCTTCAGCAAGAACCAATGAGGTTCATTCTCGTGTTACGCATCACGCTTGAGCTTCAGCAAGAACCAATGAGGTTCATTCTCGTGTTACGCAGCACGTTTGAGCTTCAGCAAGAACCAATGAGGTTCATTCTCGTGTTACGCAGCACGCTTGAGCTTCAGCAAGAACCAATGAGGTTCATTCTCGTGTTACGCAGCACGCTTGAGCTTCAGCAAGAACCAATGAGGTTCATTCTCGTGTTACGCAGCACGCTTGAGCTTCAGCAAGAACCAATGAGGTTCGTTCTCGTGTTACGCAGCACGCTTGAGCTTCAGCAAGAACCAATGAGGTTCATTCTCGTGTTACGCAGCACGCTTGAGCTTCAACAAGAGCCAATGAGGTTCATTCTCGTGTTACGCAGCACGCTTGAGCTTCAGCAAGAACCAATGAGGTTCATTCTCGTGTTACGCAGCACGTTTGAGCTTCAGCAAGAACCAATGAGGTTCATTCTCGTGTTACGCAGCACGCTTGAGCTTCAGCAAGAACCAATGAGGTTCGTTCTCGTGTTACGCAGCACGCTTGAGCTTCAGCAAGAACCAATGAGGTTCATTCTCGTGTTACGCAGCACGCTTGAGCTTCAACAAGAGCCAATGAGGTTCATTCTCGTGTTACGCAGCACGCTTGAGCTTCAGCAAGAACCAATGAGGTTCATTCTCGTGTTACGCAGCACGTTTGAGCTTCAACAAGAGCCAATGAGGTGCATTCTCGTGTTACGCAGCACGCTTGAGCTTCAGCAGGAACCAATGAGGTTCATTCTCGTGTTAGGCAGCACGTTTGAGCTTCAGCAAGAACCAATGAGGTTCATTCTCGTGTTACGCAGCTCGTTTGAGCTTCAGCAAGAACCAATGAGGTTCATTCTCGTGTTACACAGCACGCTTGAGCTTCAGCAAGAACCAATGAGGTTCATTCTCGTGTTACGCAGCACGTTTGAGCTTCAACAAGAGCCAATGAGGTTCATTCTCGTGTTACGCAGCACGCTTGAGCTTCAGCAGGAACCAATGAGGTTCATTCTCGTGTTAGGCAGCACGTTTGAGCTTCAGCAAGAACCAATGAGGTTCATTCTCGTGTTACGCAGCTCGTTTGAGCTTCAGCAAGAACCAATGAGGTTCATTCTCGTGTTACGCAGCTCGTTTGAGCTTCAGCAGGAACCAATGAGGTTCATTCTCGTGTTACGCAGCACGCTTGAGCTTCAGCAAGAATCAATGAGGTTCATTCTCGTGTTACGCAGCTCGTTTGAGCTTCAGCAAGAACCAATGAGGTTCATTCTCGTGTTACGCAGCTCGTTTGAGCTTCAGCAAGAACCAATGAGGTTCATTCTCGTGTTACACAGCACGCTTGAGCTTCAGCAAGAACCAATGAGGTTCATTCTCGTGTTACACAGCACGCTTGAGCTTCAGCAAGAACCAATGAGGTTCATTCTCGTGTTACGCAGCTCGTTTGAGCTTCAGCAAGAACCAATGAGGTTCATTCTCGTGTTACGCAGCACGCTTGAGCTTCAGCAAGAACCAATGAGGTTCATTCTCGTGTTACGCAGCTCGTTTGAGCTTCAGCAAGAACCAATGAGGTTCATTCTCGTGTTACGCAGCTCGTTTGAGCTTCAGCAAGAACCAATGAGGTTCATTCTCGTGTTACACAGCACGCTTGAGCTTCAGCAAGAGCCAATGAGGTTCATTCTCGTGTTACGCAGCACGCTTGTGTTTCCGCAAGAGCCAATGAGGTTCATTCTCGTGTTACGCAGCACGCTTGAGCTTCAGCAAGAACCAATGAGGTTCATTCTCGTGTTACGCAGCACGCTTGAGCTTCAGCAAGAACCAATGAGGTTCATTCTCGTGTTACGCAGCACGCTTGTGTTTCCGCAAGAGCCAATGAGGTTCATTCTCGAGGTTCATTCTCATGTTACGCAGAACGCTTGAGCTTCAGCAAGAACCAATGAGGTTCATTCTCGTTTTACGCAGCACGCTTGAGCTTCTGTTAGAGATTTGTTTCTCGAGCATCAAAGCAGGTTAGGTTGAGCTTGTTCGCTGATCAATGTTTATATGTGAATAAAAGCCTTAATTAAATCTGTTCAACAAAGCGATCGAATCCCTACAGAAAATTTGGACTAAACCTCTTAATTCATATAGATTAGTTTTCCGATCTGAACTTTTTGAAACGTCAAAGTGGTAGTTGCGTAGCTGTCAATGGAGGGACAGAAATCTCTGATTTCATTAAAAAGATTTTCATTTGTGTTCCGAAGATGAACGAAAGTCTTACACGTTTGGAACAACATGAGGGTGAGTAAATGATGACAGAATTTTCATTTTTGGGTGAACTATCCCTTTAATGTATATTTTCGCAGTATTTTTGTTGCCTGGAAATTGAACCCACAAGCTTGGCACTGCCAGCTCTGTGCTTTAGAGGAAGAGGAAAGTGCTAATTTACATTTACAGAAATCAAAGGTCCTTAAAAAGAACTTTGAAAGAGAAATAATGGATTTCTCATTACTGCTTCTCAGCTTTAAATCTAAATCTAATCTAAACTTGTCTGGAGTTGTTTTATCACCACAACTAGTGAAATGAACACAACTCTCATTTCCATTCACTCTATTGTGAACACATCCAATGAATTTGACATGACCTACAGGATGCAAAGACAATAGAAGAAAAGCAGGACTCGCAGGACAACAACAGAAGCCGTCGGTGCTCAGGAGGTGTGGGGTCCCTGACGTGCAGATTAGGGTTTTGGGAGCACTTTGCAGGTTGTTGTCGCAGAAAAGCCAGCGGAGAATTGCACTAGCTCATCCCCAGATAGAGGAGTGTGTGAGCAGAGTAGGCAACACATTTGTTTTGCACTAAATTAAAAGACCTTAGGAAAAGAAAATGTCAAATGAATTTGTCCATATAATCAGTGCATCTGTTGCTCAAACTATTTTATTTTGCCATGAAAATATTTTAGATGCATTAACTTACCATGTAGAATTTGCATAAGCACAAATCAACAATGCTTCTTTAAATTTTGACTTAGCACAGCACTCGAAACTATAAAGTGTTACTTTATGTAAAGAGGTGTTCTTGTAGACATATGGCGTTTAATTTGCTTAATAAAATAATAATATATATATTTGTAGTAATTGCTATATGAAAGCACTTGTGTCTGTATTGTACTTGTGACACATTAACGCAGCCTATTGCTTTATTGAGTACACCAATATAACCAAGCTAATTATTTGCTTTTCAGTTGTTTTTGTTTTTAAATACTTCTGAGGTAAAAGTCTCACTAGGGTGTTTAGCACTAAAGTTCACCAATGCAGTCCCTTTATATAAAGATAATAAAAGAATACAAAATAAAGGGCTCATATCATGATGAACAAAAATCTCCTTTATCTGTTCAGATATACTTCATTGTACTAAACAAACTGTTGTTCCTCCCCACTGAAAAAAATGATGAAGGGTTGGTCAAAATCCCTTGCCTCTTCAAATACATCTATAATCATAAATCCTTTTGGATGCTTATATACTTCCTTATAAAAAATCAATAATCAAATATATTCATTATCACATACTTATTTTTATATTCTTTGTGCTTGTGAAATTATATTTTCTTAAATGCATGTGATGGAAGTAACCAGTTTCTTTTACATGCATTCCAATCTTACTTTGAGATTGCACGTAGTACACGCAGGACACGAAGGCCATGTAACCCACAAGGCCGTTTGTCTCTTTCTCTGGTATCAGAAGAAAGGTTAGAGGGTCCTAAAGGCAGCGTGGACACAGATGATCCTTCGCTGGACAGATGGTCAAGCTATATTGAGCGTTACTATTGAACTTTAATTGTTGTATTAAAGTGTATTCTTTCCAGTATATTTCCTTCCTTGGGAGTAAATGCCAGTTATCTGTTTTTCTCCCAAACGAGTGAATGTTTTAGCATTATGTTTTGGTATACTTAACTGATAGTAAGGAGCTCAGACTCTCTTCAGCCTTGATGGGAGCTGTTATTTGCTAGTGTCTGTTATTTGTGTGTGTGTGTATGACATTCTATGTAGGTTCTGGACGTTCGGACCAGACAACCCGGCGCCCTGCTCTAACCTGCGAGGCCACCACAGACCTAAATCTATTGAGTGGACGACAACTATCTTTACTAATGGCGATAGGCACTCCTATCTCCTCACATGTGTTAAATTGTTTAGGCTCTTAATGTTTCTTAGCCAATGAGAATCATTCAACCTGTAAGCAATGACGTAGCTTAGACCTTGGAAATGGTATAACTGCTGTGATCTTTGTAACTGTAAGGGAGGCGGCCTACGAACTCCTGTGTGAGTCTTGAAGCTGACTTCTGCTGATGAAACTGCAAACTATCTTCAGTAAAACTTTTCTTTAATTTTTTATAATTCTGACTCCGGGTCTTCATTCTTCATATCTGGTTCTGGGTCTTTAACTGTACACCCCCTTACAGTTATGGTGGAGAATGCGGGCAATTATTCTTTGGTGACATCCCTGGCTAATCAACAAACAAGGTAGTAATTTTATTATTTGGTTAGGGCTATCTGATTGGGAGAGATTTTGAAGGGGAGCGGGAGAGCTTCACTCCGATGAGGAGAGTGAAGATTAATTATACTGAAGGTTAAAGTATAAAAGGAAGTCGCTGATAGCATTGTTTAAAGTTTTAACAAGAGCAGACAGCGCAAGCGAAGCGTGCTCTGTGGGGGCCCCATTGGGCATTGTTGGTATAGCAACACCCCAGCAGAGTACGTCCCTGGATTGTAGGTCCAGTGGCACCGAAAACCTGCTCAATCTCTTCCATCTCAGATAGGGGATCCCCGAACTTAGTGAAGTGAATCAGGCAGTTAGGGATACTAACAATAATAGGGTTGTTTGCCAGGGATGCATCAGGAACGATTCCGAGAGAAAAAAAAAAAAAAAAAGAAGTTGTGACCCAAATTGGCATGGACCAGTATATGTAACTGTGATTTTGGAGTATACTTTGCAGTTTCATCACGCAGAAGCCGAGCTGTGTTGTTAAAAGATCGCCGCCTCCATTTCTGCAATAACTTCAGGTGAGTATGAACCATGATTAAGATATGGTAAGCAGCTGTGCTCTGAAGCCCTCACTTCAAAGAAATTTGCAGAAATTATTAAGTAAATGGTAGTCAGTATTTTGATTCTGATTGGAAATTTAAACAACAACTTGACTGGCTACCAACAAACAAAGAAACTGAAATATTGAAATGTTTAGCCTTGTATTGCTTACGATGATTACAAAAAGCAAGTGAAGTAAATTCTGGGTCGGGGATAATTTCCCTCGACAAGTGACTAAATTAAGTTAAAAGGAAACTTTGTGAAAACAACTTACAATATTTTGAGCATTTCCATGCAGCTTATGAAAATTAATGTTCTGCCAATGATAATAATAAAGATTATGATTTGGCTATTATGATTAAATCTGCCACTGGTGGACTGTAAAAGAATACAGAGAACTGCTTATCAGTGGCTCTGTTTGCATTCCTGAATGGGACACACACTGCTTCAAGAGTGTGCAGTAAGTGGAGCCCACGAGAAGGTGTTTAAAAATGTGATAGTGACAAATTCCTGGTATTAATGTGGGTTTGAAAGTTGATCAGTGTTTAAATGAAGACATTAACATTTTTCGTCTGAAAAATAAGAGATAAAAAACAAGGTCAAAAGATTGAAGTCTTAAAGTGAATCTTGTTGAAGAAAAGATCTATAATAGTAATTTTTATAAGTGAATTGATGAACACAGGTTGATGTAAAATTAATGACTCCAACAAATGTGAGTTGCAAAATATATCAAAGTAACTAAAAGGATGATTGTGTTATAATTAAACATTTTAAAAAGGTTTTAGATGATATAGAGAGACTTATCTCACAGATGATTTACAATAACTGCAAAAGTATCACAAGCAGATAGGTCTAGCCTCGTCAAAGTTAGTGTGAATCCTAATTGGAGATGCATAAACTCCAAGAGAAAACTTAAGTCAAATATTAAACTATGGTTGAGAACTTGACACTAAAATCAAGATTGAGAAATGTGAAACATTATTTAGAACTAAAATAATTATTTTTATTGAAGATCAAATAAGCAGAAGCAGGACTGGATTAACAGTTGCTGAATGCTGATTAAACAAACAGCTTGAAAAGTTGACCATGAAAGAACTAGAAGCTGATGTTTTGCTTTCAAAAGATAAGTTTGTTATTGGCTGTAATGAAACAGTTTGCTTATCTGGATCTGATGTGTACTGTGGCTGAAACTGCCAGTGCAACAGAGACTCAATCTGAGTGGAAATTTGTAATGTCTAAATAAAGACAACTATAAAAATTATGTTTATTTGGAAACACATGTAATTTCTGGCAAATATGCCTTAAGCTGGGATAGAGTTATAGGATGGTAGATAAAAGTTTGATGTTAGAAGTTTATGAGAGTGCAGTGTGCCAGTCCTGAATGTCTCAGAGTCTCTCTCATTCAATGTCAGCTAAAAGCTGTTATCTGAGCCTGTCATTAGTGATAATAAGCTATTTGAATTAAAACACAGTGTTTCAGTTGAAGAATCATAGACACAGAGATGTTTAAAGAAACAATTAAAGGGCAATTTGTATTTGTAAATGTTTTAAATGTAAAACTGAATGACTTTAAAGAAGTCTTTAAAATACAGACCTTAAACTATAGAAGTGACATCTTTGATTAGGTTATTTTAGGACCAGTAACTTCTTTGTCTGATCTTAGTCCCCACCATGAAACGGGGGTGGGCCGACGCCTTCGGCTACAGAAACTCTACACTGAATGTACGGTTGTGATCTAAATCCACTGAGTAGCTAGGTTGCTGCTTTTAAGATGGTTAATGGATTTAAGTGATTAAATACTGTTGTTATTAACCTGTCTCCCTGTGTTACAACTATTAGGCAGTCCGAATGGCCCTGGTGACTCTTGATTGTCTTTCCTAAGCTCCAGAGAACAACAGATTTTGTTGAAGAAAACGGTCAAAGATTCTGTGATGGAAAAAAAGCGGTCACCAGTGGGCACGAGTGACCATCTCTATGACGGGTAAGACCTTCTTTGGCCAGACAGGGGGCAACCTAAGCCAGAGTGGATTCACGTAAAGTCACTGGGCATTTCCTGAATGGAGATGTTTTATGTGAGACAGGTATGAGAGTTGAGCAGGAGCTGTGAGGCCAGCAGCGTCCTTATGCCGTTAAGGGGAGATGACGCGGTGACGAGTTACGGCATGTCTCCCCAATAAAGCAAAGCTCCTCTATACCACTCACCAGAAGAAACCGCATTAGTTGTATGGCTTGTTTTTCATTGTGACAAGCGTCTGCAAATATGCCAGGGGAAAAAAAAAAAACACCCTGATGGAGGTTATAGATAAAGAGCTAACAGGAATGGGCTTTCGGGGTTCAGTCGGGGCCATGAAGTGATTCCCTTTAGTTGTTGTGGAGACAGTAATAAAACTTTTTGATGTCGGTTGCCTTATGGGCAAGGAAAATTATAGTGTTGAGTTTGAACTAGTATGTCTAACATAGTTTTAACTTCTGAAGGTCGTTAGACATGGTGGTGACTAAAGATGAAGACAGTTTTTGTAGATTCAAGAAAAGTCTGGCTAACAAAGGTGAATGGTCAAAGGTTCATAGTGAGAGAGACTGCTTGAGTGAAGGAAAGGATGGTAACTGTGTCTGTCTTTCTGTTATCGGCCTGCTAGAGCAAGCTTAAACAAAATAATGTTAATGAACCAAAACAACCCAGCTGACCTTGTTAAAATCAAATGAATAATGAACAGGCATGCTTTGAAACTGGTTTAGGGACCATGTAAAATTAGATAGAAGCTACAGGAAAATGGAAAGGTTAAAATCTTATTTAAAATTTAAATCTTTTAGCAACAATATAAAATATATGAATATGAGCAGTTCATAGTCAGGTATGAATGTGTGTATTTGTTGGTGACTGCACGTCATGTCTTGTACGTGTTAGTTTGGGGTACTATTATTTCCTGATTTTAAGGATATTGTGTCATTAACTTCTGGAATTAGTGTTTTATCATTACAGATGGGTTAAGTAAAATGACAAACTTTAAAAAAGTTGATAATTCTAAATCAATCTGATGAAAAGACAATGCAGAACATGGGACGAGCTTTAATTGGAGTGGTTTTCCAGCTCTGTCTGCTATTGGTAACTATGAAATCTTTTGTCATTTATGATGTTGAACTGAATTACTCTCTGGATTAGTATTTTATATAAATTGGAGTTATAAAGAAGATTGCCGTCCATCATGGGGTAAAACTCTTGTCTAAATTCAACTGAGGGTCTAAATTTAAATAGACAACTAGGCGGGATCATAAGGATAAACGTAGGAAAAAAAAAACATACATATATATATAGACTTGACGGCAGAGAGACAAAGTGACACATTGGCTAAGTCACTATCCAAATTATCCAGAGTGAGCTCCCTCATTTTTATTGAAAGCCCGGAGGGCGAACAAAGGAGGAGTGAATATAACTTCTAAAAAGGAAAGGTTTTATTTCTCAATCCATTAAATGGATGTATGACATTAGATGTCTAAGAAAACAGCTATATGGCTGTCTTAGGGGTTGGGATCTGAGTAACATAATATTTTGTTTTCTGTGAAACTGTAAAGATAAGTGGGACTGAGACAATACTGCTAATATTATTTTTATTTATTTTTTTTGTTTGTAATATACTTACAATGTTCTAATAATCTTTAGACTAACTATTTGATAGACAAATACTGTATGGATGTCAAATTAAGTTTAAATGGTATGAAAAGTGAGTTTCAAAATAAAAATAATAAGGCATTGTATGATTAACAGGGATTAATGTGATATAAAGATAAGGAATGAACAAAAGCTTTATTAAGCAGAATGGGGAACAATTCTATATTTTAGACTGAAATGATGATGTGAATTTGTTTTATTTTATTTCTATTTTTGAAACAAACAAAAAAGGGTATAAGATGTTATACAATTAAAATGGTACATGCTATGTGACCGTAAACTGAAAGATGATTTCAGTAAAGACTTAAAGTTCTTACATCGATTATTATGGGTCTTAATTATTAATATTTTATTTTTTGTTGTTTATTTTTAGTTAGATAACCATTGTGTTTTGAACCTAAAGGGTCTATAAAAGGGGTAGTGAAAATAACGGATTCACCATCCAACTTTGTTTATAATAAAAGGATTTGGAAATCATAGTTTTATAAAAATAAAAATAAAAACCTAGTGCATATATTCTGGTATTCATGATTATAGACAATGTCTTCATTTAGGATCTGAGTAGTGACTGTGGATCTAGGCCATGCTAGGAATACAGCAACAGTGCTTGCTTATGTAGCCTGGCTTCCAGAGAATAAATATGTACTTGTTTCGTAATCAGTTATGTGTTTTATAAAAATTTTAACCTGACTGATAAACTGAGGAAGAATTACATTGATGTCCTGTTGTGAGTGGAAGGTGGGAGAACCTCTTAATGGGGACTGGAATTTTTAGTATCCAGCATGTCCGTGACGAGGTGAAGCGACAAGTGTGACCCGTCAGGGGAGCATGCGTCACCACTCCTCCCTTCCGTAGTGACCTCACTGGTTAGACCAGACGTGGCGGTATTGGACCCCACATTGGTCTAAAACGGGGGACTGAAGGGTTGGTCAAAATCCCTTGCCTCTTCAAATACATCTATAATCATAAATCCTTTTGGATGCTTATATACTTCCTTATAAAAAATCAATAATCAAATATATTCATTATCACATACTTATTTTTATATTCTTTGTGCTTGTGAAATTATATTTTCTTAAATGCATGTGATGGAAGTAACCAGTTTCTTTTACATGCATTCCAATCTTACTTTGAGATTGCACGTAGTACACGCAGGACACGAAGGCCATGTAACCCACAAGGCCGTTTGTCTCTTTCTCTGGTATCAGAAGAAAGGTTAGAGGGTCCTAAAGGCAGCGTGGACACAGATGATCCTTCGCTGGACAGATGGTCAAGCTATATTGAGCGTTACTATTGAACTTTAATTGTTGTATTAAAGTGTATTCTTTCCAGTATATTTCCTTCCTTGGGAGTAAATGCCAGTTATCTGTTTTTCTCCCAAACGAGTGAATGTTTTAGCATTATGTTTTGGTATACTTAACTGATAGTAAGGAGCTCAGACTCTCTTCAGCCTTGATGGGAGCTGTTATTTGCTAGTGTCTGTTATTTGTGTGTGTGTGTATGACATTCTATGTAGGTTCTGGACGTTCGGACCAGACAACCCGGCGCCCTGCTCTAACCTGCGAGGCCACCACAGACCTAAATCTATTGAGTGGACGACAACTATCTTTACTAATGGCGATAGGCACTCCTATCTCCTCACATGTGTTAAATTGTTTAGGCTCTTAATGTTTCTTAGCCAATGAGAATCATTCAACCTGTAAGCAATGACGTAGCTTAGACCTTGGAAATGGTATAACTGCTGTGATCTTTGTAACTGTAAGGGAGGCGGCCTACGAACTCCTGTGTGAGTCTTGAAGCTGACTTCTGCTGATGAAACTGCAAACTATCTTCAGTAAAACTTTTCTTTAATTTTTTATAATTCTGACTCCGGGTCTTCATTCTTCATATCTGGTTCTGGGTCTTTAACTGTACACCCCCTTACAATGAGAATGTGCTGCAACGAAACTGCAAAAATGAGCCATTCTGAACATTGTGCATGTCACTGATACCAGACAGGTGAATACATTAGCACATGTGATCACCATAAGTCGGAAGATATTATTCCTGAAGAACTTACAATAAAAGTGAGCAGCTGAAGTTTATTTTAAACAAGATTCATGATCTTTTAGTCTGATCTGAACAGATCTTTCACAATGTGATGCAGCTTTAAACTCCACGTAAACCCAGTGAAAAATGAAAAACTGGGCCAAAAAACAACAGCTGTAGGGATTAAAATAAAATGCTAGAAAATTCAATGTCCAAAAAAATAAAAACCTTATGACTCACTGAGAGTAAATTTGACCAGGTCTACTATTTTGTGAATGTAAGCGAATCATCATTGTCTGGGAGACTTTCAATGAATATAAGGTTTCTACTAGTCAGTCATTTAATGTCTTGTGCCGGTTCAGAAGGAGCATTAATGATTTTGTCCTCCCACTAATACCGCATGAGGTGTCAGTCATACACTCTGCGCCTGCCAGATTACATCCACTTTCAATTTCTGCACGGCCAGATGGTTTCTTCACACTGCATAAATAAATGAATGCGGGTGTGTGGACCTCCATAGCACGGATCACATTCTCCCTGCTCGTCTTGAAGACGAGGCGAGTTACGATCTCGCAACCTCGGAGGTGAGCGGAACGCGCGCTGTGACGGGCCGCGCGGGAAGGTCCGCGGCCGCTTAAAGGAAGTGTTATCCTTCTAGATGTATAATACACACATTTGCAAACATTGTTATCCAGATTGCACCACCTTTGTCTGCGGTGTGAACCTCTATCAATTATGTATCTTTCCTTTGATGATCGCATTCCGTTAGAATAGCTGCTAATGAATTGCGAAGCGACGTGTGGAACGGTGAAAACAACGCGCGTAAACGTATTCAATTTCCGCAGCTTGATGTGAGGACGTCCGCGCGACACACGGGCCGAAAGGTGTTTCATGCGGGCTTCCAGTCATTAGGACCTGGCAGCGGTGTTTCTCTCTCTCCTACCTGTAAATGGACTCGGAGGAAAAACAGTGACGGAGCCCGGTGAGAATTTCACTGGGGGCTTGAAAATTCACACCCGCCCAAGGTGTTGTTTAGGCGTCTGATAAACATGTGAGAAAATAATAGGCTGGAGAGGAGTGGGTGCTTCAACCAAGGAGACCAGAGTCAAGATCGAGATTTTTGAATAATTAACTTTGTGATCAAGACGATATCAGTCTGTTAGTCTTCATTTGTTCAATAGGAGCAACAATAGAGAGGAAGAGGGAAAGTGAGCCAGGCGAGAGAGAGAGAGAGAGAGAGAGAGAGAGAGAGAGAGAGAGAGAGAGAGAGAGAGAGAGAGAGAGAGAGAGAGAGAGAGAGAGAGAGTGTGTGTGTGTCTTGGAAACCAGAGTTGTGGATCTAATTGAGGCTGCAAGCGGCCATATGGGCTAGTGTGAAAATAGCAAACGCTATCAGTAACGGAGAAATACGAAGGGAGGGAGAAAAAAAAAAGAGAAGTCGTAGAAGAATATCTAAGATATGACTATGCAATCGGAGCCAATTCTCTCTCCAGCTGTAGGGACAAAACGAACACGTTTCCTGAATCGCTAAACGCTAATCGCTGCTTCGAGCGATCTTTGTGTTGAACGCGATGTGAATGAGTGAAGCTTCGTCCCGAAGCCCTTAAGATGCTGAAACGCACGCATGCCAGCCATAGGAAGCAGGCCAAGAATGAAAAACAAAGTGCATGTGAGCTTCTCCTCCCAACGCGCCTGATGTTCCGAGGCTGCCTGTTATCCGAGGTGTTAATTGGCAAATTCGGTACAAGTCAAGAGCGTGTTCCCTGCCGTCCTCGCCCAGCTAGGAGAGGTCATTAAGCCGAGAATGGATTCTCTCATGCTGCCTTAACCCTTGCGGCGCATTGCATCTCTCCCTTCCTCATTTTTTAACCATCTAAAGCAAAGGGAAAAAACATATAGGTATATATGCAACATGAAACACCGTGCATCATTATTTCATTATTGCTTCTGAAAGGTCAGCGGTGTCACAACTGTAGCTTGCAACGGTGTTATGAATACATTTGCATGGGAAAAAATATTTTTTAGATGGATGGATAAATGGCAAATGCCTTGATTAGGACGCACAAATATGCCTACTGAAAATAGAACCCTAAAAATAAAGATTCTTTATTGGCATCTTTAGCCTATGGATCCATGACATGACAACGTTCTACAAGTGAACATTCGTTCAGCATTAGGCTATGATTTTTAATAACGTACTCAACATTTTTAGCAGAAAAATGTTATTATAGGCCTACATTGTTCCTGGAAAGCGTTTATATGATGCTAGTTTCAGAACGTTAACATTTCAAATTAACATGCGTGTTTGAAATTAACAGGTGTGTTTAAAAAATTATAAAATGGAATTTTCCATTAACGTTCGCATTACCAAAACATGCACATTTAGGACATAAAAAACGGGTGTTTTGAATCTTCATAGAATCTTCAGAAATAATATTTCAATAACTTAAAGTTTAGATTTTTGTTAGCTGAGCTGGGAAAATCCATGCTGCACGGAAGCTAAAATATATATATATTTTTATGTTCTTCATAGCCTACTAAGAAAAAAATGTGGTTACACTTTATTTTACAGTGTCACTGTTATGTGTTAGATGTAGTTACTATAATAACTAATTATGCATAATGCAACTAAACCAAACCAAACTCATATTCTATAGCAAATACTACATGTAGCCTAGTTACTCAACATTACTCAGTACGTATATCTACATGTATAATTACAGTGTGACAAAGAAACTTTAAAATAAAGTGTAACCCTTTATTTTAAGGTGACGTTATTACATTGTACTTACTAAAATAAGTACAGTAATACTATTTATTAACTACATTAATATAAAGTTAGGGTTAGGGCTTGGTTTGTAATTTTGCATACATGCAGTAACAGTGTCGCCTTAAAATAAAGTGTTACCAAAAATGTTTATTTTACGAACGGTTCACTGTTGGAACTTTGGGGAAACAAAAACGGAATTCTTCTATGTTAGCGTCGCTGCGAAAACTCGCTTTTTGGAACATTTATTTTGAAGAGTGTACAGAACCAGCAGAACGCGTGACTTTAAGCATCTTGAAGCAAAGCCTGTGCCGGTCTAAGAGGCCTTCCTCTCCTCAGAAACGGTAGCGTCCTCTGGGGCTCCGGGTGCGATCTCACCAATGCCTCTGTCATCACTTGCTGTGACTGCCAAATCCGTGCTCCAGAATCGGGGTTCTCGAAACAAACACACACAGCAGACAGGACTGCTCAGAGACCTACGGAAGAAGCCTTTCGCTTCAACACATTTCGCCTGACACGAGGAGGAATCGCGTCGCATCCTGAACCGAGAGGGACCGTCGCGTTGCTTGTTGGGTAACATGTAAACTGCGGGGTGGCCCTCTCCTCTCTTGCCCTTACATTTGGTCTGCATCCCATATATTCGCATGTGTTTATGTAGGAAGTTGTTGATTGTCTGCACGACTTTGATATGGAGAGATGGCCATCGAGCCATCGGGAGGAGAGAAAATACCGGCCAACTGACCTAAAACACATGCTGGGGGTTACAACGCGAGCTCGCACAGGTGCATGGGCACATATCGTTATACAATGCTCAAAATACACAAAATAGATATCCTAAATAAATACCTAGCTGAGATATTGTCTTTTTTGTTGGGGGGGGGGGGGGGGGGGGGGGGGGGGGGGACGGACATGTATGGGTCTAGAAACGCCTAAAAATGTAATGGGAAAAAAAGACACGTGACAAGAGAATGACAGTCAAACCTGACTCTAGATTTCACAACAAACATAATTTGACATTACAATCGTGTCCTCAGATCTCAGGTGTTTGCAGAAAAAGGCGACAGCACTGAGCATTCGTTATAAACACTGCACATAATACTGTGGGAATATACTTCCTCTGATCAAACTTTCTCAGTGATGCTGAGACTGTCTCTGACTTCCTGTTAATTAACACTACATATTAATTCCTCCATCTTTTCCCCCCTCTCCTCTCCCAGACTGTGATTTGGCAATAGTCAGCCTCGTTACTCAGATTGTGGTTATTTGGCTGTACAAAAAGAAATAAGATCATGTTGATTAGAAGTAGCCTATTATTTTTCTTAATGTGTAAACGAGAGGGAGTTTCCGATGTTTTAGTCATTTATTTACTAGCTAAATATTAGCTAGAATTATTATGTTTACATATTTATTTATTTTAGCTGCAATGGTTGTCGAGGACTGGTCAAGAAATTAAGAGAACACTTTACGCACAATCTGCTTGAACGAAATGTTATATATATATATGCTACCCATTAATTAATCACGTCATAGCAATAACCGATTAGATTTCGATACATTCAGTAAATTCTGTGATGTCATGACTGAGATGCAGGAATGTTTAAAGAAAATTATGATGCAACAATGTAATAACGCAATTAAAAGTCGTCCAGTGACTCAGTTAGTTTATTTGCAGCTGTAAACGAAACGAGTAAATGTTTTTCTTCCAGACATGTTTATAATCTGATTTGTAATTTCTGTTTGCGTGTAAAACATTTCAATAGTTTAAAGTTAGCCTACATTAAAAAACTAAACAAAAAAAAACTGCAGGATTAATCCTCTGGAAAAAAATGAAGTGAATGTAAAGAGTTATACAGCAAGGTAAAATAAATGTAAATTATTTCCGAAAAAATAATTCTTCTTGATTCCCAAAACATAATAATAATTAGGCTATAATAATTGGCCTAATTTTTATTAATTCATGTGGTCTAGTATGGGCCTAAAAATCCACATCTCGCGGGAAATTCCCATGAACGATGTTCTGCAGTTACAGGACATAAGGAAACATTAATTGAGGAAAGATTAGAAACAAATGAAATAGCAACAGATGTTTCAAATGATGCTAATTTAATGTAATTATCCGTGTCCCATTTCTTGAAGGCGAGTAGGCTATATTAATTCAATTAGGAAGCTTCATTTCCAACGTGACTTCATAGTTTTTATTATTAGTATAGAATATAGCCATGATATATTTAAATAAAATGATTTATATAGGCTACTTAAACGTATTACAATAGGCGAGCAGACAAAAAGATATAGAGGAGTTGATTCGTTCTTCATATCGTTTTAAAAAAACATTTTTACCTTTCTCTCGCGCTAGAAAGGTAAAAACTTTTATGTTATATATACATTATATATATATATATATATATATATATATATATATATATATATATATATATATATATATATATATATATATATATATATATATATATATATATATAATGTATTGTAAGGTAAAAAT
Source organism: Tiaroga cobitis (assembly GCA_030578255.1). Classification (NCBI taxonomy): domain Eukaryota; kingdom Metazoa; phylum Chordata; class Actinopteri; order Cypriniformes; family Leuciscidae; genus Tiaroga; species Tiaroga cobitis. The sequence continues at coordinate 50,821,932 of CM060599.1, forward strand.
GTATAGTGCTGTCAAATCGATTAAGCGCATAACATAAAAGTTTGTGTTTACATAATGTGTGTGTGTGTTATTAGGCCTATTTGAAACTGTAAAACTAAGTTGCTGTCTTAAATTAAGTGCAATCAACTTGGATTTTTAAGTAATTTCAACATAATATACATGAAACTGATAAAAAAAATTATTTGAATCTTTTATAACTTATAAAAAAGTTGAATCAATGAAAACATGTCATAACTTATTGGTTATATACTTTTTTAGTGTGAATATGTGTGTGTGTGTGTGTGTGTGTATAATATAAAACACATATATAACATGGCTACATATAATAATATCATAAACAAACTTTTACGTTAGATGCGATTAATGATTTGACAGCACTAAAATAGCCTATATAGGCCTATATACATATATATATATATACTATTGTATTAGAGTGCCTATTGCCTATCATTTTTACAGTATAGGTTACCTATATATTATTATAGGCAGATTGTTAAAATAAGACATACCCTAATTTAAATTAGTAGGCAATTCAAACAATGCAACTTCTTTAGCTTGAAGGAACCTTTTGGCTCGTTGATGCGTTGGTGGAACTTGAGCCAACACAGTTTTGTGCAGGTCTCTCTCTCCCTCTCTCTTTTTATTTTAAATAAAATATATATATTTTTTTATTTTAAACATTTTTTCATTGTAAAGTAATTTATTTAAAATTGTCATTATTATTTTTAATAACTGCCAGTAACGTGCCAGTAACGTGATGCAAGGTTCATGATAAAGTGCTTGTTAAATCTCTCTCTCTCTCTCTCTCTCTCTCTCTCTCTCTCTCTCTCTCTCTCTCTCTCTCTCTCTCTCTCTCTCTCTCTCTCTCTAGCGGGTTTCTTCGCGTTGGAATGAAGCTGTTTTCCGCTGAACTGTGCGGCGCGGAGCGTCAGCGCGGAGCGTCTGATTAGCATGCGGCAGTAATGAGGGTGAACCGGGTTCCATTGTTCCAACACCTCCCCTCTCCTCCGCACCAATCTGTCAGCGTTCAGACTCAAATGCCGCTCTCCACAAATGAATTGGATAATTAGTTGCCCCTCACGAATGCTGCACTCTTCTCACCCCTGATTGCTTTCACCTTTTTGCTCCTGGCAATTTTGACACCTCGTAATCAGCCTGCTGCTTCTCCTTCTCAATCTATAACCCTCGTCTTCCTCCTCCTCTTTTTTTGGGGGGACTTTAATCCAAATATATTGCAAGAAAGTGCGCAGATGAATGAATGGAAGGCCTGCTTTACCGAGGAGTGGAGGTCTATAGACCTTTTGAATAGCAAATCAATCATATTTCTGTCTTACACTTTCGGCATTATGCTGTCAAATTTGAGTCAACAGCAAGGACAAAAAAAAAAAAAAAAAAAAAAAAAAGAGGAAAAAAACACATGGACCCAGAAACTGTCAGTACAGCTTTCCTCTTCCAAATAACGAGCAATGACAACGTAATTATGTACAAGCATCTGTCCACGACTCCAGAGAGAGAGAGAGAGAGAGAGAGAGAGAGAGAGAGAGAGAGAGAGAGAGAGAGAGAGAGAGAGAGAGAGAGAGAGAGAGATCATTAGGGAGAGAGTTCATATTTGCTGCCTTTTAGAATAAATTCATGCTTTGATGTGAGAGATGAGAATTTGAACGCTCTGTTTATCCAAGTTGGGTCGTGTATTATGCGCAACACATTGTGTGCTTTCGACATGCAATATTCAGCATTGCAAATAGAGCAAAAGCATGTCGTGTGCCTCAGTTGTTGTGTTGTTTTTGCTGGAGTAAAACAGCAATGTGTGGCGCGAGACATTGCGAAATTATGCTTCATTAAAACACGAGGATTTGGGAGGGAATATGGGTGAAAAGAATCTGTTGTCTTTTAGAATGACTTCCTATATTATAGCCCATACCTTAAAAAGATCGATGCCGACTGCTGATTGGTCAGTAAAGCGTGACCTACTACTAGAAGCAAAAAGTTCACAGAGTAGCATATTCTTACTATTTTTGAAATATAAAGATATGGAAAAACAGTAATATAAGGTAGTATGCTATTCCTAATTCACCATATCGCTAGCCTGTGCGCCACCAGTAGCGATAATAATTTTTGTTGCATAGCAACCTTCTGTTACGTCAGGTATTCTAATAGAATGCCGCGTCATGAATTTTCTTAATGAAATTATATTTTAATGAGAGTAAATATATGTCAAGACCAAGTAATAATGTAATTAAACTAGTGCTGTCAAATCGATTAATCGCATCTAACATATGAAGTTTTCTAATATGTGTGTGTGTGTGTGTATATATATATATATATATATATATATATATATATATATATATATATATAGGCCTGTGTGTGTGTGTGCATACACATATACACACATATGTGTACACACACATATACATATATAATAGTGCTGTCAAATCAATTAATCGCGATTAATTGCATCTAACATAAAAGTTTGCATTTATATAATATAGGTGTATATATATTATTATACTTATATATTTTATACATATGTGATGCATATATATTTATATAAACAAACTTTTATGTTAGATGCGATTAATCGATTTGACAGCACTAAATTAAACATATTATTAACTATTAATTTTGCAATGAAATAGGAGTTTACACAACTATTTTGTTTTTGCATTTTTTAATATGTTAAACTTGATTTAAATCATTTTAGAAGTCTGCGTCGGCCCCTTAGTTGAGAAACACTGCCGTAAGCAACAGTATGGACTCAAAAAGCAATTGATATTTCAAGTAAATGTACTTATTTATTTGGTAAGTATACAGTAAATAGAGCGGTTCAGTCATGACATCCGTTTGTAGGTTAACCCGGATCAGTCATCATGGGCTCTCAAGGGAATTTCCTTTGGGGTTTCAGAATAAAACTTGGCTAAACAAGGACTACAACAGTTCTCAGATTCGCCAAGCATGCAAACTCACATTCTTGTGTTTTAGTCCTCATTTAGAAACTTGTTAGCAAGTTACATTACATAGTAGCTTTAAAATTCACATATAGCTGTGTATAATTTATGTTGCACTGCAGACCTTAACACACCAACCAACACTAAATAAACCGATAGGAATCTCCAGAGGGAAGCTACGACTTAAAAATGCTGATTCTCCTTTAGTTTTAAAACCACAAACTGAACAACCAGGATTAACGATACATACAGTAAGCTGGTCAAACCAAACGCCCGCTTTGTGTTGTTGAATAACCCTATCGATGTTTATTTTGCGATAATGACCGGCTGATTGTACATTATCCCATAAATCAACATTTTCTTTAGCGAATCAGCGAAACATTGCAAAAGTCCCCATGTGCAGCGCCAGTCTGCCAGTGTGAAAAACAACCACAAAAACTAGCTCCTCTTCTTCACACCAGCTCATCTATGGAGTGTGTGTGTGTGTGTGTGTGTGTTAGCAGGCTGTAATCCGGGGCGCTGCGAGGTCTTTGCGGCACACGTGTGCCACTACACACATCTGACTATCTGCTCAACGCGTCGTCACTGAATTACTGAAAATTATTACATTTGTTTACGACGCTGCTAATTATCCACACACACACACACACACACAGTCCAATGCAGCATCAAGGACATGGTTTAAGATATTCCAATAAAAACACAAGCACTTCTGTACACACGAGAGCACTGTGCAGTTTAGAGGTATAATGCGATCGCATGAAAACCAAATGGAAGATTGTTTTGGTATTTGAGCAGATAATCCACATGATATACAGTCAGTTAATATTTCTCAGTGCTTCTTGTTCCTGTTCATTCATGTGGATGAACCACAGACATCGAAAACAGGCCTAATGGCAAGCAGGCCACAAAATAATGCAGTATAAATCATAAGATAATTGTGCATGAAATCACAAATTGAGCTTGTATTGGATAGTCAGTGTAGAAACACAGTTTTAATTAACCTGAAATACCTGTGCAGAAGTGCTGTCGTAAACCAGATGGTGTTTATCGTTGAAATGATTATCCTGGAGTTATTTCTCATTATGAACAATTCCCTCATACAGGTGGTACACATTAAAATTACGTTATCAAATTAAAGCAATTAGGAGTTATTACTTCCACAACATTTCAATGGAACATTTTTTCAGCGATCGCTAAATTTACCAGCCGTGTTTGCTGAAGTTAAAACGACATCTAAAGAGGTGACAACTTGCCCCGACCTGACATTTAAGAAAAACGCTCCTGTCCTGAGGACACGGTTCAAATTTGCCTGTTTAGATTAGTGACTCTTGCCTTAATGTATGTCAGTGTGGTTTTATTGGGTTCACTTTAAAAAAAAAAGATATTACAAAAATATGATATTGAAAATTTAGCTAGGAGGAAAGGATGCACAAAATAATTCTACTTTAAGAAAGTACGTTTGAAACCAACAAACAAAACCATTGCTAGAGAAAACATTTGTGTAATTGGATTTATGACTTAAAAATCGCATAATTACCAAGATATGATGGTTTACATTCACAAATGTTCTATATTCATATAAAAGGCTTGGGACTGCCTGCATTTGTACCAGCCCTGTTTTAATTGATATATGCATAGCACAGGTAAGAGCTTGTTCTTAATGTTGGGACGCATTTGAATAAAAGTACAACGGTGAGACAACTCCCCCTCCGAGATGCGGATATCTTTGATGTTGCCGTATCAAATTAAAAGACTTTTTGCCTTTATTCTACAGTTAAACTGCAAGTCATCGGAACGCCTCCAGCTAAAAAGATTAATTAAGACATAACCACTCTAAAATGAACCGTTTAAAGTTCTCCTAATTAAATAAACGACCGCGGAAGGTTCCGCTCTCTTCATCGTGTCACTGACGGACGTGAGCAAATGTGTTCAGAAGGGAAGTGTGCTACTTAAAGCCATGAATAAAGGCCGTTTCAGTCCGGCGGGCGACCCCTTGCCCGCGTGTGTCAATCGCCAGCTTTGTTCTTGAAGTGTGAATTGAGGTGGCTATACAAGTGATTTGGGGGTACATCATCCTCACAAAAGGCACACTTCTCTCGGCTGTTCATCTGCTGAGCGTCTGTCCCCGACGCCTGGGCCGACAAGTCCGGGAGGTCTGGAGTCCAAAAAAGCTGGACATAGACAAAGGACATTAGAGGGCAATCATACTGACAAATTATTCATTTGTTAAGCTGGCATCAGATAATGATGGGTTAATAAAAGCCAAGAATAAACTATTCAACATGCATCTGTAGCTCAAACTGCTCAAATGCACTGAAGTATTGCATTACTTCATTACTACGAAATATTATGCAAGTGAAATGCAAAAGCTAAGGCCTTTATGCGACATGGTTGTGTAATAATAACGAAAACAATAACACTCACACACATATATATATATATTAGGGCTGTTGGTCTTATTATTTATTTATAGGGAAAAATAATGTGTTAAAAGTAACGCAATTTAACGCTCCAGACCTCATCACACAGTTGATCGGTGACGAACATGAGGCGACGTATGATGAAGAATGCAGAGTTTTGGTCTCATATTTATCGCATGATATAGTTAAGCAACATCACACGAGTAACAAGCGCAATATCAAACGAGTGCTGTTTTTGTCCCAAATAGTACGAGTGTAAATGTGATATTGATTTTATACAACAGTTCAATAAATAAGAAGTTAATATTGTATCATATCGGGTGAACCAATGAATCAATGGCCCATTCATAAAGAGAGACATTTACTTAAATACTGAATGAATCAGCCATTTGAACAAATCGAATGATTGCATGACTTACTCATTTAGACATTTACCGCCACCTACTGCCAGTTTTACTTTCTTATTTAGAGTATCATTTCATAAAAAAAAAAATATATATGAATAAAAAACCATTAAAGATATAGTCCGCCCCAAAATTTTCATTCTGTCATCATTTACTCACCCTCATGGCCGTTGAACCCTAAAAGTTTATGTGTGATAAATTCGATGTTAAATTAAATATAATATTTCTTTCTAAAGCTACTTTTTGTAGTGGCTATTTGACGCTTTTCTCACTTAATAATATAATGATCTTTTGGGGGTAATTTTGATTAATTTATCGCTACATCGTGTTATTAATTAGATTCAAATTTGTAAAATATATTGGGGCTGTCAAGCGATTACAATTACGCAAATTTTAATTATATATATATATATATATAACTTTTTCATTTCATTTAGATTTTCTGCTAGTGAGAAAAGCATTTTATTTTTACTTGTCTCACATTCTGGACGCAGTCATATGATAACCAAAACACCTGACGTCATAATCAATCTGTTATCACGTATATTAAGATCTATCCATCTGCAATCAGCACTGAGGTTTTTTTTAAATGCAATGATGAAAAAAAAATGCTCTTTTTAGCATGACACCAGATTTACACTTCATAATTTAGCCATTCCGTTCAAAATGTCTGTTTTGCCAACAACACTATTTTTTTTCCATGCTCTTAAAACAGATGAGCCCAGGTATCTGCAATGCTTTTGAGCTCAAAGAGAGCAAAAAGAACAGTCCGGAAACAAGTGTAATAGCACGACAGCACAGAAGACGAGGTAATATGTGATTCACAGCTCTCTGTGGTCTTAGCACATCCTAATTGACATCCTAAATGGAATAGCACCGAATTCCTGTGCAGATGTGAGCCTTACATAATAGGTGTGAGTTTCGCGGTTCTCCATATGGACAGGTAAAAGCAATAGGGCTCTTTTCTGTCTTCTTTATATGCGTTTAATTAGATTTCCTTTGCAATTTCACAAGCTGCAAATATATACAGTTGTTAATATGCAACTTTACACACCCCTTCCAGAATCTGTAAGATGTTTAGCATTTGCACAAGCTATGTAACAGATATTTAAATATATTCCACAAGACGTTTTTCTATTTTAATTTGAACATGATCATTTGGTTTATATATTATATCACGTGTCGCCTCCTTGAGCATTAGTATTAAAATATTTAAAAATTTAAATAAGATTTTTATAATCTAAAAAAAATATGATCCCTATATTCTGTAAGGGGCATGTAAACCTACAAGTACTGTATATAATATTTAGCTTGTGAATGTTGTGTAGTATAACGTGCTTTTTAAAATGTGTAGATTTGTCTAGTTTACATAATATACACGTTGTTCTAAATTAAACCTAGTGAGTCCGTTTTAAGGGATTGTCGCTAAAATTGAATCTCATACGTGACTAATGTGAAACGCTCGACGTAGGTAGCAAATACCACACTAATATGGCTTTTCACACGAAGAGCACAGAAGAGTTAATCAATTCAATTTACTTCAATAGTTTGCTGTTAGCATGTTGCTAAGCTAACTACACAATATTATTAGCCATAGAATAAGCATAAAAATAAATACAGTAGCATACAAACATACTGGGTGAAATAGAAGTGGACTGAAGTCTTTTTAATGCATTTATTGCATTAACATAAAGCTTATCATCACAGTGCATTATGGGATTGCCCATTCAACTAAGAATACATATGCATTGCTGGAAAATAGGTTTATGCAAACAGGCATCATAATTATGCTGTTTACCTGTACCTTAGTCTTTGCTTTTAGAGCACCTTAAATGATGCCTTAAAATGCTGCCTAAGTATGTATTTAGATTAAGTGTAGCATAATATTAATGCATCAAAAAGAATGGGTATCATTCACTAGATGTCAAAATATAAAAAACAACCTCATGCTTATATTATGTTTTTGATGTCAGGCTTTAGAATAAGCGTTTAGCACATGATTTAGACAGGTAAGCAAAGACATTATGCTTTATGTTAATACTTAGGGAGCTGGCTAGCTAGGCGGCATTTAAAGGCATCATAGACACACCACTGACATGAACGCTGCTCAGAAAAGTAGCCAGGGTGATTGCCGACATATTATACTACTTTCTATGCAGAGATTAGAAATGATTCAAGGAACAAAAACCAAAAACAAATAGTTTTGTTTTTGTTTTTGCGGAACGTAACGGAAAGCTGGAATTTTCCCTGAAAACCAATGACCAAAGAATTTTGTCCAAGTAAACTTTCAGATTTACACCACTTCCAGTTGCATGAATCCGTTCGTTTCCCGCACGCTGTTATGAGGGAAAGATTTCACCTGTCCTGTGCCGACTACAGTGGACGTGTCTGATTCTGCAGCGCAGAGACTATGCTGTGGTAAAATGTGTTATCTATGAAACACCAGTCATGCAAACCAAAACAAAAAAGAGATGAGTGCATGTGTAATGATGTCGCTGACCTATGTACAGTGACTGTACATGCATTTTAAAAAGAACATTATTTACCGCTCTTTTATTTCATTCTACAATGCAGAATTGCCATTTCTGCTCAGAAAGAACCAAAATGAAAAACATTTTGAATCTAATCCCTTCTACTGTACAATATGTGGCAACATTGCATGTATTCTTTGTAGGCAATCCCAAAATGCATTGTGATGAGCTCAGTACAAGTAAAAAGCAACAAAAAAAAGGTTAGGTTACACTTTAGATATTCTACTAACTATAAGTTATTACATGTTAACTAGTATTAGTAGACTGTTAGGTTAGGGTTAGGGGTTTGGGTTCGGGTTAGTAGAATATGTTGACATGTAGTTGCAAAGTTATAGTTAGTACTAGTAGAATGTCTAAAGTGGACCATCGAAAATAAAGTGTTACCTTTTTAATATTTTATTTCAGTTAACATTTATTTTGTTTCAAGGTAATTTTATTTTGTTTTAGATTTAATTAATGATAATAACCCTGGTTTGCTTCTTTGCTTATTTTAATAGTGAAACCCATACTTGAGTTATTAATTCATTACATTTATATAAGAATTCTAAAACTAAATTTTGGATTAACTTCATTAAAAACCTTTTCAAGGGGTCTAAGTCGAGAGAAAGGTCATACTAAACAATACCTATTGAATGAAATACATTCTAAATAAAAATCGACAAACTTTGTTTCAGAATGCGTGTGTTCTATGTATTTCTATGCTAATGAACCAAATTCATTTTGGTTTGCAGTTTGGTTTCTCCCTTAGGCAGTAAACATGAAGGCAGCTCACTAGGTTTTGGAACAGAACACTATAATGACATAAAAATCATCTTTTTTGAGTGATATTAGCCAAATACAATGCAATGTTTCCAAGTTTAACCTGATTGGGTTGTGAATAATCTTAAAAAAACGAGATGTTTTCTTAAGCAGACGGGTTGTATGTCTCTCACATGACTTAAGATGTGTCCTAAATGTCGCACTATACACTACGTACTTAAAACAATACTATGCAATACTTATATACTAATGTACAATATTTATTTATTTCAAGGATAGCCCCTTGAGATGAACCATCTCATTTTCGAGGGGGTCCCTTCTTTACAACAAACAAGATCATAATAGAAATCCATAGATAAAGTAGATACAACACAGGACAATACTTATGTCATATTGCATGATGTACTTACGTATGCAATACGTACTCAACCGTGTAGTGTATGAATTTTATAAGGTTACACTCTAAAAAGGGTTGCCTTAAACCAATTTTATGTAAAATATGGACAAACCCAAACATTGGGTTAAAAATGTAATTAACTAGATGACAGATGACTCTGTTCTGTGAGACCTTTTCAACGTAATTGCGTATTACGTGACGTCACGAACGCGCATCACAGAACAGAGCAAGGCGAGCATTTGTGCTTATAAAACTTAAACTTTTGTATTTATTTTTTAAATGACCGATCGTTTCGCTAGATAAGACCCTTATGCATCGTCTGGTATCGTTTAAAGCCCTTTGAAGCTGCACTGAAACTGTCATTTGGACCTTGAACCGTTTGGACCCCATTGAAACCCATTATATGGAGAAAAATCCTGGAATGTTTTCATCAAAAACCTTAATTTCTTTTCGACTGAAGAAAGAAAGACATGGACATCTTAAATGACATGGGGGTGAGTAAATGATCAGCAAAAGTTTTTTTTAAAGTGAACTAATCCTTTAATAAGGATATCAGCAAACTTTCAAGGCATCCTAGGTGTGAGTGTCCATCTTACCTGTTGAGGTCCTCGTACATTTTCGTGTGAGGCAGAAGATGCGGATGCAGGTGTGTGAGCTGAGGAAGAGGGGGCGGGGTATGATGAACAAGACTCCTCCCTCATTGTGTGCAATTGGTCTCCCAGGTCCAGTCTGTGCAGAGGCAGGTCCACCCGTTTATCCGGTGTACTGTTGAGAAAGTCGTACTCGTCGTCTGTGTTTGGGGGAAACTTCACACTCAGGCCGCTTAGGGAAAGGTGGTCAAAAGAGGTGTCGACTGGAACTGCGCCACGTGATGCGAGGGACGCGGAGTTCGAGGATTCGTCGACCTCTGACCTCAGCGGTGAGGAAAACGGCGCCTCGGCTTGTTCGGCCGTGTCGTCGGTGCACTGGATGGGCATGGAAAACTGCACTGGAATCAGATAGGAAATCAACAGAACATTTATGTTATTTCAGTCAGGACCACTTTGAGAATTACATTTATTGACAATCTTTGGATTTGGCGAGAGGCGTAAGGCCCTTGCACACTGAGTCCGAAAATATCGTATGCGTTTTTTCGTATTCGTGATTCGGTGGCTCGCAAGCCCAAACAAGTGTGTGCGGCGCGCCTGTTGTCTTGTTTCCGCTCTAGCTAGATCCGCTTGTGCTTTGGTCGACGAAGCAACAAAACGTCCACGCGCGACGCAAGCCATTGAAATGAATGGGTTTCATAGCGCAGCGCCGCGCATGCCGCGTCCTGTTGTAACAGCATGTGGAAAAAAACTACATAGTTTGGTAGGCCAAAAAGACCGTTAATCGCGCGATAAAAAAATTGACGCCGTTAAAATGGGTTACCGTTAACGCCGTTAATAACGCGTTTAAAGGGGTCATGACATGAGAAACCAAATTTGCCTTGATCTTTTGGTATTTAAGAGGTCTTTGTACCATTAAAACCTCCTGCAAGTTTCATAGCTTAAGACGTCCTCCCCATTATAAACGAACCATTTATTTAATCAAGCTCTAAATACAGCTCGTTCTAGATCCTTTGAACTTAGTGACGTCACGGTACGAAGTGACGTACCAGTCGTTTGCATATGACCGCCTCCAGCGCAAGACAACTACGCCTCATTTGACATCATCGCATGCGTTGAAGTGCAGCGAGGGGGTCTGTTTTTATAAGATGACTGCGATGCCACGCAGATGTGCTGTTCCTGGCTGTGGACAAACAACATGTTTGAATGCTGCCGAACGAGCCAGACGTCAGGGAAAGCAGTTGGATGCAGTTTATTTGCAGCATATGCAGCCCGCCAAAGCCTTATTTGTTCGGTGAGTGATGTAGATGAGTGTGACAGGGCGCATGGTACTGAAAGAACAACAAGAGAGAGAGAGAGAGAGAGAGAGAGAGAGAGAGCCCCGGCCGCGCGCGCGCCTTCAAACTGTCTTGCTCTCTCTCTCTCTCTCACTCTCCCTCGCGCATATGAATCAAAATCAATTGAGAATTGACACGATGGTAAAAGATCGGAAGACCGAAGTTTCACGTGGCGGAGCATTGTGTAGCCTAAGCCTACATGTGATACAAAATGATTAACGTTAATAATTTATACATAAGCAGCACTGACGTTAGCCAATCATAACAATGGGCGTTAACACTGAACTCTTAAAGGGGAAACACCTCCAAAACAGACTGTTTGAATCAGAGGGGGAGAAACAGGGTGGGAAAAGGTCATAAATTACTACTTTTTTTAATTTTTTTTGTACAAAAAACTATAGTAATACTATAATTGCACATAAGGGAACATAATAAAACAAAACAAAAAACCATGTCATGACCCCTTTAACTGACAGCCTACTTTTTTCATATTCGTGATTCGGTGGCTCTGAATTGTCAAAACACCATTCAAACTGCTTGCTACGGATGCGAAGAACGCAGAAAATCGAACCCGATTCGATTTTTTTTATGACGGACGAAAATTTCGGAGGCAGTGTGCAAGCGTGATTGACATGATGTGAGGTCGTATTTATTTTTTATGGACTGCAAATGGTAAATGGACTGCATTTATTTAGCGCTTTCACAGACCCAATTTTCATACAACCCGTCTTTACACTTTTGCCTCACATTCACCCATTCACTCATTCATTCATACACCGACGGCGGTGTCAGCACATTTTTTAATGTGCAAAAATTTCAGGCGCGAATTTCGGACTCAGTGTGCAAGGGCCTTTAGCCTCGAAGGTGCTCGAGCTGCCATATTAGACAGCTTGAGATACATCCTTGAGACACAAATCCCCCAAGCCTTTTTAATAACCAAATGTTTCAGAAAGAGATACAATGATTACGTACATAGAGTTTCTATACAGAATCCAATGCTCTATTATGAAGATGCTAGGAGGTGAAGGGGTGGAGGTGGGTGTAAATGCGTTCATTCGTTGAATGAGCTTAAATACTATCGTTGATTAGAGTAGGTGGAGTAACAAATCAGCTGAGCGTCTGCCTGAACTACGCTTGGATTTCATTCGATCACTCAAACTCTATTTGTCCAACACCAATGCTCATATCATGAAAAACATGGTAACATTTTTAGTTATCGTGAACTAACAAAGAACAATACTTCTATATAGTATTCATTAATCTTAGTAAATGTTGAAAATAACATTAACACATTATTCAAATCAAAAGTTCTATCTGTTAACATTAGTAAATGCCCTTTAAACTAACATGAACAATTGTAATTTTTATTAAAGGGGTCCTATGATGTTTTTTTTTGTCTCCATGTTCATCTTTCTGTAGTGTGTAATGTTGCTGTTTGAGCATGAAAAAGCTCTGAAAGTCCCTCCAGCGGGAGTAATTCTCTATATCAGTGTCAGTGTTTCTGAACTCCCTGAAACGCCTCCATTGTAGTCTTGAGTTTTCTTCCGGGAACAAACACGTCACAATATTCCTCATTTAAATAATTAATACGCAGAATAAAGGGGCGGGGCCTGGTTGAGTTAGTTACTAGTGTGTTGAAACTGGCGGTTATGGTAAGGGGCGGGACATTTCCCACACACGCTCGAAGCAGTTGACCAATCACAACACACTGATCCAGCCGACCAATCAGAGCACAGTGTGCTTTTTAGAAGGAGGGGCTTCATAGAGACAGGAACTAAACAGCTGTGCGTTTCTCGTACAACGATGTAACTCGCTTCCTAACTACCATAGTATGATGCATCGGGGACGAAGTCAACTAGCTAGTCACGACTGTTTCCTGAAACCGTATTGTTGCAAATTTGTCGTTTAATCACATTGGTTAATGATGTCACACAGGTGGTGGAGTAATTATAACTTATTTTAATGAATCCATTTGAGATCGCATTAATGCCAGGATTATTTGCTATAATGGACATGGATTTGGCATCTGAGGACCAATTCTCATTTTTGTCAGTTATTTTGCTTTATTTCCTGATTCATTCATAGGCTCCTTCTTACGTTCGCACATGCGCACTCTTCAAAAACGGTGCTTTAAATCTCTTGACAAACTAAAACACGTAAATGACATTTATCATTTTTCTAAATAAAAACATATAGATTGTACTGGATGTCAGTTTGCTTATTTGGCTCAAGATAAGGATTTATTGAGTCCACATGTCATGCAAACAAGAAACTCCACAGGTGGAGAGCTGTCGTTCCAAACACACAACTTTGTGATGCTGTTTGAGAACGTTTGTTGAAACTATGGGTTCTGGAAACACAGACTCGTTGAACTACGCTAATAACGATGGAACTGGCGACCATAGTTGGCATTCGAACTTTCAAGCATGAAAACCTATTCTAGTTGAGCCCAGAAACAAAATCAAAAAGGGCATAATAGGTCCTCTTTAACAAACATTATCAAAGATTAAAAAACACTGTAAATATATATATATATATTGCTCGTTGTTAGTTCATGTTAGCTAATGCATTAATATTATCAAATGTACAGTGGTACTATTTACCACACTTACACATCATAATGCCCATTGTGATAATAGGTGCATTTTTATAAGTCAGTCTGGATAAAAGAGTTTCCTAAATGCAATTATGTAAATGTATTGAGAGGAAGAAGTTTTCCAGGAGAGTGGCATCAAATCTTTGAAAGAGTCTTTTGAAAAAATCAGTACTTTTGGTACATGTGTTATCATGTTTCTGGTCCAAATCCAATAAAACTTGGTGCTAGAAGTTACAAATAAAAATGATTGCTTTAAGCTCACTTTGCATAGAAGTGTTAGCTAAATGAACAAAATAAACATCTATTAATCAAGCATTAAGAGGAACACAAATGGAAACGGACAACCCTGATGTAAACGGTGGAGAAAAGTCTCAAATGTTCCCTGCAATCAGAACCAGATCGAAGATAAACTGATTGTGCTTTAGCATCAAGAAATCAAGGATTTTTCTCAGGTCAATCTCTCTCTCGCTCATATAGATACAAGTGCATTAGTATGCAAATGCAAAGAAAGCACAGCAGTGATATGCACACCATGCAACACTGACTATTAATGAGGAACTCTGTCAATTTTAGCACCAAACAATGCAGCGAGAATTGCTCTACCATAACAACCGTGTCAGCCGCTGCCACTGCAAGAGCAATTAAAATCAGCTAGACAGAGCTCGAAATTCACCTCCAATGCGTCCTGATCAAAGTCTGTGATCACACTGAGAAGGCACGTGGAGCTAGTAATGTAACATATTATGAAATCATAATCATCAAAGCATGGCTTTCAACCTCCTCGTAAACGATGGAGGCATTTTATTTAAAAGGCAGCAAGTCTGAGATCATTGTGAAAAAAGTATTATTATTATTTATGACTACCATTTTGACATTTTGTTTTCCATTCTTTAGTGAAACACAAAAGATGTTAGGCAGAATGTTTGAGCTGCTCTTTTCCATAAACAAAAGTGCAGATTTATACTGTGAAGCCCCAAAAAGGGCACCATTAAAGTATCAAAACACAACATCAAATGCACTATATTCTTCTTCTAGTCTTCTAAAGTCATATGATAGTTTTATGTGAGGAACAACAGACCCAAAGTTAAAGAAGCTTAAGCTTAATGAACTCTGTCACGCTGAACTCTCACATTTGTGTTCAATTCAAAAGCATCGTTTGACATCATTGACTACAAACAGAATTAATTCTCGCATGGGAATGGATTATTTTTAAACATGCACAACAGCAAATTAAATCTGAGAGCTATAAAAGATGAGAAGATCATATGGTTTCAGAAGACATAAAATATAGCAATATATTCAAAGTCTAAAACTGACTACACGTACGAGCTTGAACTTGTAAATCACCACCCACCATCATTGAATAGAAAACAGCAGCTTCTACATTCAGCATAACATCTCATTTGCCTTCAAATAAAATGCAAAGGTCAACAACACTAGGGTGAATAAATCATAACAACATTTCAATTCTGGGTGAACTATATAGTCTTGCATATATTAATTTAATTAGTTGCGTAGTATGTGTATTTGACCATAATCCCTCAACAATTAACCTCACAACATATCCACAGTGATGCCAATAAATCTACTGTTATTTCTACTGTTCTGGTCTGTGATGTGACCAAAAGTACTTTGCATTTTTAAAACCAGAATTATACAACACCAGTGTTTCAGACGGTTGCCAAGATGTAGCTATTTGGTCCTTAAAGGTTGTTTTTTTTATTACATGACAAATACTGATATATTTACAGTATGGTTTTCCAGAAGCCCTTACCATGAGTATGAGCAATAGTATCAGTTATTAGTAATGCTTGCCTTAGCAAACACTCATAATTGCGTTTAATATACGTATGGACGTTCCATGGGGCAAAAACACACCGTCCTTTCTGCATGCTTTCCGTCATGCAACCACGTCCAAAAATACATCTCACTGGCGTATTGTTTTCCAAGTGATTTCACGGAGGACACGTAATTGTGTAACAGTGTGCTGCTTCAAAACAACATTTATCAAAGTGATAATTGAACACGCTCATCTGCTCAGACTATTTTAATGCTACATGGAGGTCAGAGGTCATTGGAGCAAAAAAGCCCTTACACTATGGCTTTGCGTGGAGTATTTCTGCTTTTAATTGCGTGAAAGAACAAACAATGAAATGTGTAATTACTAGTATGCTGCATTACACTACTAGCTATGTAATTACTCATTTGTTGTGACATTTCTAAAGTAATTGTAACTCCACCGTTTTCATTTGACCTAATTTAATTAGAATGGGAAGAAACGCACTTGGGTGAGGTGGTATAACAGCTATAATTTAATAAAGGATATTAGTCCGAAATTTCTAATTAGATTCCTAAAAATTATTTTACCATTAGATGTCTCATTTCCTTTGTGTATTCTCTTCAGGTGATCTTTCTGCCGTCTGGTTAGAGTCTGAATCCTCTGGAAAGTCCCCTGGATTTCCTGCCAAGTGTCCAGAAAATTCTCACTAATCGAAAGAGAAAGAGAAGTCAAATGTCTGGCTGGGATCTTTCAAAATAATAATGCTAATAAAAAAAACAGCGTTAAGATAAGAAAAACAAATAACTTTATCCAGAATATCTAGTTCTACTCACACTTCACTGGGAAGGAAAGTAAATAACTAAACTAAGTAACTAGCTAAGTTAATAACTTATCTAATTAAATAAGCAAACCAAGTAAATAACCAAACTATGTAAATAACCAACTTTAAAAGGAACTTTTTTACATCATTTAAATATATTAAAATATGAATGGCATAAAACTTAATATAAATAAACAACTAAGTAAATAACTGGACTAAGTAAATAAGCAAACTATGTAAATAAATAACCAAACTAAGTAAATAAATAAATAACCAAACTAAGTACACATCCAAACTATGTAAATAACTAAAGTAAATAACTAATTAAGCAAATAAGCAAACTAAGTAAATAACCTAACTAACTCAACTTTGTAAATAACTAAACCAAGTAAATAACCAAACTATGTAAATAACTAAACTAAGTAAATAAACAACCAAAATAAGTAACTAGCTAAGTAAATAACTAACTATATAAAAATACATACAATATAAAAGCTTTGAGTGCCTTATTCCTTTCAACATAGCAGTTCCTCATAAAATGTAATAAGTTATCATTAAAAAGTAATTTTATTTGCCATGTGATGTAAAGCTGGAACACTGTATTGACCAATCAGCATCCAAGACAAGAAACATTAGTTGTGTGCATTATGTGTATAATGCGCATATTGTGTATTCAGTGCATTTTCTACATGACTGCCATGTTGGAGACCACATACAACTAATTTTCACCCACTATTACACTTGTGGACCAAAAAAAAACGTTTTTCTTTTTTACCACCATATCCCAAGTATCTGGGACACACGTTTCACTTTTGGAGACATAAGCCCTGGTTAACTTAAAGTTAACCCAAACAAGCCTTAACCCATAAAGTATAACGGCCCCACTTCTGAATGTCATTCAACATGACATTTAAGTATATACAGACATGTTCATCTCCCTGTTCCAAACTGATGCCAAATCAACTGAACGGCATTAGTATTTCATGAGCACAGGGCATCAGGGGTGTTGTTTTTGGATGTTATTCAGATATTATACAAGATATATTCTGCAAGAACAATACTGACCTGCTAATTCCAATAAACAAACTTAACAGAGTTGTTAATCAGTTGTTTTAGTTCAAGTTTGAACCTTTAAGACTGGGTGCCTAAGGGACTGAAGTGCAAAATCCTTCATTAAAATTTAAATATTTTGTAAAGTGATATGATTCATCTACCTCTTCATTTCGCCGGGAGCAGATATTGTGTGGGGAAGCATCCCAGAATACTCTGTGGGTTCCTTTATCAGCACAAAAACAAACAGAAGAGAAAAAAATATGGCTACAGTATAAATTCAAAAATATCACAAACATATTTCACTTTTTTTTTTTCTCTAAATGCATGAACAAGCTGTACCGAAAACTATAGACATCAGCTGGATGAATAATAAAAAAAAAGAATAATAGAAATAATATTTCCCCAAAATAAAATGAAGCCTATTTTTAAGATCATTAAGACTTTTCTAATGTAATATTATTTTCATTACAGCTTCATCACACATTCTCTCCAAAATGCTCAAATTCTCCTTATTATAATGCATTTTTCTTCTGATATACTTGCACTCTCCGTTTCCATTAATATTTTACTTTATTGCATATATATATATATATAGATATATATATATATATATATTTTTTTTTTTTTTTTTTTACACAAATAAAAGGCAGCACAACACATTTGTAACATTAAATAAATCAATAAAAAACAATGTTTTTGCATTACGGTAATGAGAACTGGCGTGGAAATGTGCTTAATTGTTGTGAAAATCATGTCTGACTCTAAAGGGGATCGTATGATTCGCCCAGCGGAAAATACTTTAAAAAGTCCATTAAAAAGTTTGTTCAATTTCACAAAAAAACTACAAACTCCCTTAATTATGGCACCTTTGAGTGAATTTGCTACAGAATAACATACTTTGTTGCATTTCCAGGTTAGGCTCACTACAGATTTTGAATGGAGGCCATTATCTACCCAAGATTAAATTCAGGAAAAGGAGAAAGTTGCCATTTCAAACTGTTATGTCTATATCTTTCAGTAACAGTCATCTAAAAAAAGTGACACCTTTCATAAGAGAGAACTCAATTCTCGGTGCCTGTGCTACACTGGTTAGAGATGTGGTCGAGCACAAGGAAGTGTTATGCTCTACTGCCCCCTGTGGGTTATAAACGCGTGTGCGATTAAAACAATTGAGAAGAATTATCACACTGGATTCAATTAGAGAAACATTCTCACTATGGACAGATAGCGATGAAAAATGATATCAAACTGTGAAGAGAGAGAACTACATCTTTTTCACACATTTCTCACAACTTAACCCTCGAGTGAACTGTGGATAACTAGCAAAGCACTGCAAACTCAGCTATTAGGTTTGTCTGTGCTTCCAGGCGGTTAACGA
Organism: Tiaroga cobitis; assembly: GCA_030578255.1. NCBI lineage: Eukaryota > Metazoa > Chordata > Actinopteri > Cypriniformes > Leuciscidae > Tiaroga > Tiaroga cobitis. Next base: position 50,840,945 of record CM060599.1, read on the forward strand.
TGAGAACACAATATAAAGGCTGGAGGGTCTGGGGTCACGGTCACGGTCAGAGAAGTCCTTTCAGAACAATTACATCACAACCAAATCTGCATTTATACAATAACTGAGAAAGAAAGAAGAAGAGGAAAAAACAACAACATGGTGCATATCCTTGTGTTTGGACAAAGTGTTACAAATCACAGAGGAGAAAAGAAATCAAACATTGGCCAGAGTCACATCCCTTTATATGGACATCAAGAGAAAACACACACCAGGAAATGGTTAGTCCTGTGGGGACTGGACGGGTTGTCAGAGCGATGATCGCTAGGTGACAAGGTTTCTACTTCCTTTTTTCTGTACGCAGGCTCGCAGATCTCCTCTAAAAAAAACAAAAAACAAATAGGGCCACGTTAGCAGTCAAACTCATCAACAATAACAACAACACTTGACAACATTTGAACACTCATCAAATCAAAGCATGCATGTCACACTTGTGTACTTTTACATGCTAAAATAACACTCGCATACTGAGCATGTAACATACAATCTAATTTAATAATCTAGTATGTGCATAAACTTGTTATAAATGTAATAATACTACTACTATAATATCACTTACATACATTATGATGGGCATAATGCAGTTTGTTAAATTGTCTGATGCTTTCTCAGTTTATTTATAGTCCTACAGACAGCACAAGTTTGGTCTACAGTGCATACAAAGAAAACTCATAAGTTTTCTTCTTTTTTTTTTTTTTTTACAACAATTGAATACAGAAAAGAGATGAGTAGGAATTATTTCTAAACATTTTTCATCCTATATTGAGTATGTCATGCTTTCTTGATTCTTAATTCTTTAACTCAGAGGATGCAATAAACAACCCATTCTCATTGTTACATATTTTATATATTTATATTCCATATAAAAAGTGCGACAATGGAAATGTATACCCTCACAAATATATTATAAGTATTTTTTATAACTATTTACTTTATCTATTATATATATATATATCAAATATTTTCTTAATCCTTTGTTTCATTTTGTATTTTCACAATGGACACTATCAGTCAAAAATGTGGATACACTTGAATTCATTTATATGTAAACTCTTTGATCTAAAGGCTTGTGCTTAAACGTTTGTAATTTGTTTTCTAGACAAAAAAGTGTCCACATACAAATTCCTTTACAAAAATTCTAAATATATATATATATTTTAATTCCCCCCATGGCATTAGAGAATCTAGACAAAGGGTGGAGATTTTGAAGAAGTTTGAACATCAGATACTTCCCATTTTCCTTCAGTTTTAATGACTGTACTATTACACTAAACTGTACACACCTCATTTCTGTATTATGATTATTTCCACATTTTCTCCTTGTGATGCTTCTTGTGATGCTTTATTTACACAGCTGAATCTGTTTTATACAGCAAATAAGGTGTGTGTAAAGAGAAAACCCCATTTCGAACCTGATGCATGTTTACGAACTGAACTGAGCTCAGCTTTAAGATGTAAGATGGTCTTCGCCTGGTCTTCTATCTTTCTCTCCAGCATCTGAGTGTGCCACTGATACTGCTCGCTCTGCAAAAGCAACGGGTTCACGTAAGTGTCTGTCCGTCCAACTCTCATGCTAACAAATGGATTCAAATAAAAGACTTCTGATGGAACTGATAGTTTACAAACGCCACCTTATGCTGAAATTCCTTTCTGGCCAACTCTTTCTCAATAGACACATTTCGGTACGCTTCGAAGGCTTTGTTGAGCTGCTCACTGATGTTCCTGTCCATTCCCGGGCCTTCAGTAACATGCCGGACGGGTGGTCCCGGGCCCTCGTCCCAGGCACACACAAACCCCTTCTTTAACTCAGAGGAGTGAGATTAGCACCAGACCTGTCAGTAACAGCTAAACACACACACACACACACACAAGCTTCATCAACA